>JAMLFT010002413.1:0-25643 GCA_026544285.1 Pachyrhizus erosus | reverse complement strand
CTTGTTAAAGGTCCAAAGGAAGCTTGAAGTGTCTTGGGAAGTGTCTGACCCTCTGATGAAGCTAGGAATGTATCATCTACTTTCTCTCTCTACTTTCTTTGTCCCTCTCTTTCTCTCTCTTTCTCTCTCACTCTTTCTCTCCCTTTCTCTTTTTCTCTCTCTCTCCCTCTTTGCCACTTACTCTTCTTCTTCCTCACTTTCTTGTTTTCCTCTCCTTTGTTTCTAACCTTCTTTACTCTGCCTATGTCAATTTTTTGGCCCTTGACTTTGTTTTATTAGTCATTAGCTCATCATAGTTTAGACAAAAAAAATTCAAATTTTGTACTCTCAACATTTTTACAATATCCTCACCAAAAAATATTATTCAATCCATTCGTTTTGTTAGTAAATCAAGTTCCTATAACGAATTGAAACACAATTCAATTTGTATAGAAAAATTATACTAAATTTCATATTTATAACCATGGCCAACGGAGGAAGAATTCAAAATTCAAAATCCAATAAATCATTATTGTTTTAATTAATTCAAAGGTTTATCAAAGAATTAACACTCTCAGAAATGAATTGGTAGAGAAAAATCAAAGGATAGAGACTCCTTTTACCTGAATTTTGATTTTTTGGTAAGTTATTTCAAGTTTTCTAGCGAAGGTCCGATTCGACATCTTTTGCCTCCTTTTCTGTCAATTCTTAAAGGGAAAGGAAGTTATATTATTTTCAAATTGGTTTGTGAAAAGAAAGGGGAGTATCGACTTGAATGTGATGAAGAATTTTCAATCCCAAGCCGAAAAACTTGAACACGTCGCTGGAAGACTTTGAAAAGGTTGAAAAGGTAGGATGGGTCTTTTATTTTTAAAATTTTCTGTATGAAATCCTTCCCAAACTTGTTTATTTCATTATTATGTCCATATTTTGTCGAAATCAACTTGAAAGCCATGAAATAAAATTTTTGAAAACTCCTTTAACCACTATGAACAAAAGTTTGCTTTTTAGAGTAAATTTTGAAATTTTAACTTCCCTTAACTTTCGATTAATGATACTAAATATCAAATGGAGATAATGGCACATTTTTGACAAATAAACTTGAAGTTATAAGAACTTCGAAGCTTCTGGTTTTGAACCATGAACAAAACTAGAACCAAAGGAAGAAGGAGAAGTGAAAAGAAGGAAAAATGACCATTTTGCCCCTAAGGAAAAAAATTACCAAAATACCCCTAACCCTAAATTTTTGAAATATCTATTATTTTTCCCACCTAAAAATCTTGAAAATATTTTAGAGGTAACCGCTTCCCAATATTCAAGCTTTAAAGACATATTCGTTAAAAAGTTTCAAGTAAAAATTAAACTTTATTTTTCAAAAATGACCAAAATACTGCTAATGATAAAAATTTGTAATTTTGAACTATTTTATTAAATAAATTAAGGGAAATAAGGTCAGCACTATTTGATATAAATACCTAGAATATTGTTGTCATTTTTAGAATTTAAAAATCCTTGGAAATAAATTTTTATCCCAAAATGACTAAAATACCCCTATGTTATAAAAACATAATTTTACCACTATTTGGTCATTCTAAATTCAGGAGAAATAGTCTAAACACTCTGTATTAATATTAGGAACCTATATAATAATTTATGATTTGAAATGTGAAGGGGAAATCCTTAAAAGGAACAAGTTTTACAAAATGACCAAAATACCCCTCTTAAGAGAAACTACGAAAATACCCCTTTTTCATTGAAATTTCTAGACTAAGACAAATAGAAAATCAAAATATTTTATATTTACTTCTTTCACATAAATAAAAAGATAGAAAGAAATTTTGAAAGAAATAGGTAAAATGACTATTTTGCCCCTGTCTTGCTATTTGAATATAATGTGCATTATTGATTGTTGTGATTATTGAGTATGCTTTAAAATGTATTGAGTTGATGATGTAAATGTGATTTCATACCTCTACTGTTAATGGGAGGTAAGTATTCATGATAATTGTCCACTTGAGATAGTAAATTTTGAAATCATCTTAGGGTAGAAGATGAATTGAGTAATGCTTAGACTAAGTACCAAGCAGGAGAATTCCTGATTAGGCGTGAACAGGGAGATGAGAGCCTACGTTAGATAGAAAACCCTTTATTTTTAAGTGTGTGTTTACCTGAGGCTAGATGACTCACTCCTACAATCCCTACATTTTTAAGACATAGATGGCAGGCGAATTTCAACCTCTGTTCCACCTGACCATAATACCTTTTAAGGGGAGATGGTCATATGAAAAAATTCAAGGAGATGATACATTCATGGAATACGTCTGGTTTGCCTTTAGGCCTACAAATATTGTAGTCCCATGACAATTTCATCACGTTGATTTACCAATGGTTTTATCCCAGACTCCACCTCTTAGATTTGCTGGTGTTCCTGCAACACGAGATCGACTTCAGACTCCCCAACCCCTATAATCCTCCATGGGATCAGTCCAAGCCAATATTCCAAACAGGAGGGAAGACTTTTTAGAAAAAGAAGATCCTTCTAAAAGATATGATTAGATAAATTAGATATGGAAGGTTATTATAGATGACATTTGTTTAGTTATTGAAGTACATTATAATGTAATAATAATGTTACTTATGACTGTATATGCCTTGTATAACTAAAATGAGAATATTCTGAATGAAGTTGTGTAAAGTGTTATGTTATGTCCAATTGTAATTCCCATGACAAGTTAGATTTTTGAAAGTTCACCTGTGCTAAAATTATCTAAATATAATTTCTTAAAAAGTAAGAGTAAATAAAAATGGGTGTTACAATTGATAAATTGGCCAATTGATATAGTTATGAATGAAATGTTTGATATAAGACAGGATTTCACATTAGAGGATGTGAGTTGGATCTTGTACTTGGAGAGTTGATAGAAAAAAGGCAGGAAGTAGTTGTTAATAGTAATTTGTGTGAGATATACAGGATTGGAGGAATCCAATGGGTTGACTACAGTAGGTACCTGAGGAATGTACACAAACTGTGGAAGTCCTTATGGGTATAGAGGCGTTAAGTTTGTGGATCGCTCTAAAAAGAGGGTTACACTAAGCTTGCTTGGCAACCCTGACGTCGTGGAGCATTACCAAGATCAGTGGAAAGTATTTGAGTCTTTGTGTTGGATCAGAATATGTGCTCCCAATAATCACTCAAAATTGTAATTACAAAATGAATGATACGTTTCACATAAGTTCTTCAGAGTTAGCAAAAAAAGGTTGAAGGGCCGTAATATGTTAGTGGCAATTTAATAAGAAACATAACAGTGAGATGAGAGTAAACATCAACGTGTAAAGGTACACCATTGTTTGTGTTTGATGGAGAATGGTTGACTCATTCCTACATATCCCAAATTTTTCAAGGGAAGATATTTGATGAATTTTGTCCCTTATTCCACCTATTCATCATGCCACTCTACAGTAGATGGACCAGAGACCCATTATACCAACTTGACACTTATTCAAGATTTGTTCGTTTTACCTTCTTTTCTTCTGACCCTTTTTCATATACTTCACTCGCACAAATTGATCTACCTATAATCTTGACACAAACAAACCACCCTAATTTACTGACTCTCAACCAAGAATTTCGTCACACCCCTGACATAGGCAACAACCAATAAAGATCCATACCATCCAAGAGGGAAGAATCGTCGGAAGAAAAAGATCAATCACATTGCTTTGAGTAAAGAAGAATAAGTAAGAGTTAATTTCCTCTTTTGATGTGTAATAGTAATGAATATGTTGAAGTAGGGTTGTATGTTGAACCTTATCACTTAATTATAGTTTTATAAGTTATAAAATTTATGTTTTCATTATGAATTTATAAGAAAAAAAATATCTAGGAGAAAAAAATTAGGTTATGTAACATCTCATTTTTAATTATACAAAAAATATATATATTATTTGGTAAATATTGATAACTTATTTAGATGAAGTATTAAACTTACAAAATAATTTTTAAGTCAAATAAAGATCTAGAATTTATTTTAAATAAGAATTATAAATTTGTGAATTAAAAAAATTAGAATGATAGTTTAAAGAAAAATAATTAGATAAATCCCAGGATATTTTAAAATGGAGAGATTGAGAAAAATAAAGTTAACTGGGTATTTAGAATAAAGAAAATTGAATTTTATAATTAATTAAAGGAATAAAAGTAAATAAATTTATAAAATTTATTTTAGCCATCATAACAAAGAAAATATAGAAATAGGTAGAGGAAATTATGCAATGATTTATATAATTTTTTATAAAAAATTTAGAAACAAAAATAGTAAAATTAAAAATAAAATTAGAAAATGGTAAAAAGAAAAGGGGAAAAGAAAAGGAAAATGGAAAAGTGGCGGAGAAGGCTCGAACCTAGTAGCATGAGGAGGAGAAGAAGAGTGTATTTCAGTTACCAATTGAGCTACCCATCCAGGGTAGCATATCAATGCTTAATAATATATAATGATTAAATAAATAAACGAAACATAAACCAAAAAAGAAAAAAAAACTAAAAAGGGGTTGGTTGGGTTTGAACCTACCCCCTTAGGCACGAAAGAGGAGTGATAGGAAAGGATGGTTGCCATTGAGATCGCTAGGCCCATCGCTAGCATTCTAGGATTTAATCCTATATCTCTTCCTCCCATGTCTTTGTTCCCAATCGCCATGAAAGCTCTTGCCTAGAGCTTGAAGCTTCTTGCAAGTCACCGCCTAACCTAGCCTACTTGGCTCCGTGATTCAGCAAGCCTACAGGTAGCTTCAGGGAATAAAATAAACGAAGGTTGGTGGTGGAAAACGCTATAAAAAGCCTAAGAGTCGAAGCTTGAAAATTTAGAACGTAGTAAACTTCTCTTCTTCAATACTCCTTACTCACTCTACAAAAATACTTCGTTTCAATCCCAAAAGCTTCATAATACCTTAAGCATCAGTTCGATTAAAGAAATTCAAAGAAATCCACAAAGAATCACAAATAAATCCACAGAGAATTCTAAATTTAGGTAGGAGGAGTTATCTTTTCTTCAATTTTGATTCATAGAATGATTCTAGGGTAATTGAATTTGGATTCCTGAGAAATTAAAGTTGTGAAATGAACGAATCCTCAAAAATAGAATTAAAACTAGAAAATTATGAAATCTGAAATTTGAATGGTTTAACTCTTTGTCAATTCCTCCATGAACCTAATTTTGATCAGAATAAGCTACGTTGAACAGGTACGAGTCATTCTGGTAAGAAAATTTGCTTGAAATTAGGAGAGAATCAAAAATTGAATTTGAGCAAAGTTCAGCAAAACTTTGTTTTTGTTTTTCTCAGTTCCTATTTATTTGAATTTTTGGAAATTAGGGTTTATAAATTAGTAACTTATTGTGAAGGATTGAAAATTGGCTAAGGAAACATGAAACTGGATTTAGAAAGGAGTAAGAGAATTTTTAAAAAAAATGAGCCAAAATAGTATAAGTATTTTGAGGAAGAAGGAAGAATGGTAAAATGACCAATTTGCCCTTAGGGCAAAAAATGCCTAAAATACCCCTAGGCCAAATTTTTGAATTTTTCTATTTTAGGATAGGAAAGAATTAAAAAGAAAATTATACGCTATAGTTTAGCAAAATTTGTTGTATAATTATGTGTGTATAATTTTAAAAAATTTTGAAAATTTTACAAAATGACTAAAATGCTCTTGGACTTAGAATTTTAATTTTATTGTAATATTCATCTTGTATAGCATTACATTAACTAAGAAATCCCTATGCATAATTTGATAAAATTTATACTCACTCTAAAAAACAGACATATGAGGAAAATACACATAAATTGAAAATTTGTGAAAAATGACCAAAATACATTTCCTTTGAAAAATTTTAGTATTATTGTTTTAATTCAAAGGAAATTAGTTAGAACATCTTACACTGATATTACTGAGTTCATAAAATTTATAAAAGTTAGAAATATGAAACATTTTCTCGAAAAATAAAATTTCTCTTAAAATGACTAAAATGCCCCTAATTAGCAATTTCAAGAGAATTTGTAAAAATAGATAAATCTTTTGAGAAAAAAGAATGTAATATTATTTTAAGATAAGGAGGAGGATTTCTTTTATAAAATTAAGATTATTAAAATACTGTCTTCTATAAATGACTAAAATACCCTTTTTGTAAAACTTTAAGAAATGTGAAGTTCTTAAACAAACTTTGAATGTTCATGTTAACATGTTGTCCTATTAGATGTATTTAACTTGACCATGAAAAGAAATTCATATTTGAAACTCTAATATAGTAAGTAATGATAGATAAGAGAGTCGATAAGTCTCCTTAACTTAAGGATCCTCCCGCAATATAAAATTGACCAAAAAGAGCCAGTATGGTAGATGAATTAGTCAAGTGTTATTGAATGTTTGCTATAAAGCTAGAATTTTCCATTTATGGATATTATTGGGATCTTGTACCATGAGACATGATTAAAGAAAGCTAAGATGAAATAGTTAAAAAGATAATACGTGTGAGATCAAAGAATGGAGAAATGTAATGGGTTGACTACAGAAGGTACTTGAGAGCTGTATGCAGGTTGTGGATGTAATATCCCAAATTTTGCAATATATAATATTATATTCCTAAAATTTACCTCTTTCCTATTCTTGGTCTAATTTATCTAGGAAATCTAATTCTTAAAAAGAAAATTTTAATTTAATTTATGAATATTGTTCAGAAGAAAGAAAAATAAAATTTTAGTTAGTAAGAACTAGAAATTCTAAAATAACAAAAAGAGTTGAAAATATAAATAAATTTAATCCATAAAAGAATAAAGAAAAGTAGAAAAGAGAAGAATTAGAATTAGAATCAAAATAAAATTTTGAGAGGTTAAAATAAATTTTTAAGAATTAAATAAAATTATCTAATTATTTTTGGACAAAATAAATAAATTCTCATTAAAATAAATAGATTTTTATAAGAAAGAAAATTTAATTCAGTGGAAGAAAATATAGTTAAATTTTTAATATTTTTGAAAAAATTTAAAAACATAAAATATAATTAATAAAAAATTGAAAACAAAAAATAAAAATAAAGAAAAGGAATAAAAGAAAAAGAAAAGTAAAAAGAAAAGTAAAAAGAAAAGGAGAAGAATGCTTGGAAAAGGGTGGAGCAGGGATTGAACCTTGAGCTTAAGGGAAGGAGAGAGAGTGAGAAGCGCTTTACCAACTGAGGTACCCACGTGGGGTAGCATTTATTCACAATTATTTTTTTGGATTAAATTCTACTTAACCCTTTGTAAAAATGTTAATTGCCATTAAAGCACCTTCGTCACCCCTAACCTCGAGTAGAAACTTTTTCAAAAATCTGACCCTGCCCTTTGAGCCACCCCATGCTTTGCCTGTGCCACCCCTACTGCCGCCCTAGCCTAAGCATGCTTCACCATGAAGGAATCAAGCCATGGAGGTCTATATAAAGGAAATCAAAGCTCGAAAATTTGAAGATTACAGAGAACTTCAATCGTCGAATTCTCTCTTGTTTCTTCACCAAATTGCCTCAAACTTATCCCAATAGATTTGAAATTACCTTGCGAACCTTTCTGTTGAAGAAGTTTGAAGAAATACGTAAAGAATCGTGATTTGGCAGAGGTTTCAGAGCTTCACCATTATCGAGTTGATGGAGCTTTAATTGAAGTAGGAGGAGTTGTCTTTTCTTAAAATTTGATTCGTAGAACTATTCTATATTACTTCAATTTGGTTTATGCATGATTTCATTATCTAATTTGCACTATATCTCATTAATCGAATTGGAATTCATTTGTTTCAAACTTTGTAAAAATTAAATTCGTTTGGGTATCTCGAAGCTTTGTTTTAATCAATTAAAGGTTGGAAACATTAGAGTAAAGGTAAACGAAGGTTTCTGGGTAATTTAATTGCCAAAAATATTAAAAGAATTGAAGTTCCCAAATTCAAAAATATGAAGATGAAGACAAAAATGACCATTTTGGCCCTTTGTAAAATTTACCAAAATATATTTATTCTATTTTTTTTGAAATTTTAGGTTATTTTTGTCCATCTAAGCCTTGAAATTTTACTAGAGGATAACTCTAATCCTATAGAAAAGAATGAGATAAATTTTTCTCAAAAAATTTGATAAAAATTAATTTATTTTCAAAAAATTTCAAAAATAACCAAGTGAGAAAATTAAAAATTTAAGTTTGTTTTAATAAAAAACTTGAATGAAAAATATCAGGATCTATTTAAAAACATGCCTAGAATCTTAATATTACTTTTTGAAATTGCAAACTTCTAAAAAATAAAATTATATTTTCAAAATAGCCAAAATACCCCTAGGGTATAAAAGTAAGTATTTTTGTCCTTTTAGGCCTTTTTAATTTCTAGAAAATAGCCTAAATACCTTGTTACATAAGGCAGTATCTAACTTAAAAATTTAGGTAAGAATCTGAAATAAATATTTTAAAATGTAAATGTTCACAAAATAACCAAAATACCCCTAGGGTACAAAAGTGAGCATTTTATGATTTCTAGGTTGTTCCAACTTTAGGAAATGTGATCGAAATTATTCTTAGCAATGTTAAGACCGTTTCCAAAAGTTAAGGGTTAAATATAAAAGAAAAATCTTTAAAAGGGCAAATATTTATAAAATGACCAAAAATACCCTTACTTTACAAAAATTCATTTTTATTTGAATTGGCTTTTTGAACTAAGTAAATTATTTGGAAAGCACTAGAAACCTACATATAAAGTAGTCTAGGTAGAGCTGTGAAACAAAAATCCTAGAAAATCATATTTTATAAAAATTACTAAAATACCCCTAAAGAACATATTTTTTAAAAATGCCATTTTACCCCTACCCTATTATTTGACTCTAAAATGTGTAATTATTTACTATGAATCAATGGTTATACATTAGAATGTATTGTATTGATAATATACATGTGATTTGAATGATTCTATTATTTGTGAAAGACAAATATTCTTGTTTATTGCCATTTGTGATAGAAATTCTCGAAAAAACCCTAGGATAGTTGATGAACTGAGATATGCTTCGACAATGAGGATACAATCTAGAATGATTGTGATGTATAAATGGATGGTGTCCGTTGAGAATCTTGATATGACATCAGTACCACTGTAAGAAGAAATAATACAAATGACGGATGAGATAAGGAAGGTAGATTGAATTGAAAAAACCCTATCAAGTGAGAATTTAAGATAGAGGATGCAATGGTTTACCATAAAAGGTACTTGAGGAATGTATGCAGGCTCTAGTGAGACCTTTGGGGTATATAAGGTTCCAAGTTGTGAACTGCTCAAAGTAAAGGGGGTGTTACATAACCAGCTTAGCGTCCCAAACAAAGTAGAGCATTACGAGGATTTAGTTGAGAGTACCCTAGACCTGGCACCAGGCAGGGTATGTACTCCTGATTATCAACCAAAAGTTGCAAATTAGATATTCAATGATACGCTTGTGTAAGCCCTCCTGATGTTTGTAGTATAGGAGACTACGAAGGGCCTTAAAATGATTAGAAAAACCTATTTAGGTATGAACGGTGAAATAAGAGACCATGTTAGATATACCACCTTTTATTATGTAGGTGTATGCCCCAGAATTGATAGCTCACTCCTACACCCCCCTTTCTTGCAAACTAAGCATGTCCGACGAATTCCAACTACTATTTTATGTGACGATTTGCCTCTAGAAGGGAGATGGACCTATGATAGGGTCCAAGGCGAGGATACCTTCATAGGGTACGTCCGCTTCGCTTTTAGATCCACTAACATTGTAGTGCCTTGACAGTTCCACCATGTAGACTTGCCAATAGTTCTTTTTCACACTTCACCATCCAAGTTTCTTAATGTGCCAGCTATTCAGAGACGACCTCAAACTCCTCAACCTCCTTAATCATCAATGAGATCAATACAAGTTAGTAATGGGAACCAAAGGGGAGAGTCGTTTGATGAAGAAGATCCCTCTAAAGCTTCAGATTAGACTAGAATAGTTAGTTAAAGAACTTTTGTTTCTGGTGTCTTGTATCATAAAGTTTACAAAATGTAAAATTTTTTATCTTATATAATTATATAATGAGAAACTTGGAATGAAAAAATTATGATGAGTTAGTTTTATTGACAAATTGTAATTTTTGACTTAATAAAGATTTAAATTATTATTTACGCAATAACTTTGGAAATATTTTCTAAATAAATAAAAGTAATAAAAAAGGGCATTATAGTGGAAGTCCTTGGGGGTGTTTAGGCACCAAGTTTGTGGACTGCCTAGATCAAGGGATGACATAGAGCTGGCTTGGTCACCCTGGCAAAGCAGAGCATTGCCAAGGTTAGTAGAGAGTATTTGAGCCTTGTATCAGTTGAAGATATGTACTCCTGATTGTTACCCAAGAAATTGTAAAATTATGGATAAGATAATATGTTTCGTGTAAGTCCTTAGGAGTCAGTAGTAAGAGGCAGTGAGGGATCTCAATGCATTAGTAATAAATTTATAGGACACGTTACAACAATTTGAGAGTAAGCGTTTTATAGGTACGCCAATTAAATATGTTTGGTGAAGATTTAGTGACTCACTCCTACAAAACCTATATTTTTAGGAAAAGATGTCTGATGATTGTCGTCCCCTATTCCACTTATCCATAACCCCACTCTATGGACGATGGACTTGAGACCCCTTATATTTATTAGACACCTATATTGGCTATGTTCGATTTACTTTCTTCCTTGTTGAACCCTTTACTAATGCAACACTTGGCAAAATGGACCTCTTAATAATGTTAACTCAAGTAATACATCCTAGATTCTTGAAATCACCTCCTCAACTCCCCTCACATCCTAGAAGAAGGCGAGCAAGTAACTCCAATCAACTCTTTCCTCTACTCATACCAATATTAGGCCAACCAGACTACCTCCTAGGGCAGAATCTTCTAAAGAGGAAGATCCATCAGATAATACTGGAGGCGAATCTTAAATCTATCATCCGTTTTGTATAAATAGTATAGCTTGATGTACATTATTGTAAATTAATGAATGAAAGTTAATTTTTAGTAGTTTGTATAATTTTTATTAGTAGAAATTTAGGACGTTACACGTTACAACTAATGCTCATTGACTTCATTGCATGCACATGTTGAACCACCATCAACACCATCATTTTTTTCATCTTCTTCTTTTGAGCTTTTGGATCTAAGTAAGGGGGGTCTCTTCCTTGTGAATTGAAGAACTATGATTTTCTTTGGGGGATTCAACCATAGAATTCAATAAATGTCTTCATTATTGTTGTTTTTGACTTTGCATGTGATTGGTATTGTGAAAAGCTTGATTTTTGTTTTTGTATTCACTTGGCTGGTTGTTTTGCCCATGCATGTGACTCTTTCTTTTATTTATTTTTACTCTTTAATTCTTTGAGAGTCTTTTAGATACAAAGGAGACTTTTTCCAATTATTGGTAGAATTTTTATCCAAGGTTTTCTCTTTGATTTCAAAGCCACAAGAACATTGGTAGATGTTATTTTATTGTTTTAATCTAAGTATACCTCACAGTTTTTTGTTTTTCTCAAAATCTAATCGTTGAATTTGTGTGAAACCAACTTCAAATGAAACTGGACACAACTATCTACAACTATTATTTTAGGATCGTTGAGAGATAACCTTTGGATTTAGCAGATCGTCCATATGCAAATCATTGCTTTGTTTTGGTTTTTCTCACTAACACTAGCTAGAATTCTTAAATTTTGTATTGATGTATTAATATTTTCCAAAATATGATTACATATTCTTAAACTAGACAATCTAAACTTTCCAATCTTCTATACTAAGTTAATTTTTAGATTCATTTTCTAATTTAAAAAGCTATTACAAAATAGAAATGGTGTAAGGTGAAAAAGATTTTAGAGTTTTAGAAAGAACTCCAAAGAAGATTTCATTAAGAGTTGTAGGAAAAGAATTTGATTACAAGTATCACCTTTTTAAAAAGATAATTGTGTTAACTTTAATTTGGAAAAAATCCAATTCAATTTAGTTTTGGGAAGGCTTAGAAAAGTGGAATTTTGTGAACCAAGGTCATATTGAGATGAAAACCTGCCTTATTGTCCTTTTTGAATTTTTAGGTATTATTTGGATTTTTTCTATACAATTGGGATACCTTTCTAGAAAATAGATCCAATGAGATTCAATTTCATATAAAACTTGTACTTTTTTAAAATTGTTTACTAACTACAATTTAAGCTCAAATTTTGGCCTATTTTTTAAAAATTTAAAACTTTTATTCTTCAATTATATTAATTAAGTTTTGAGGACATGTTTTAATTTAGTTGTGAAATAGTGAGATACCTATTATGTTTTAAAACTAATTGTAAGACTCAAGGAGTGTGAAATTTGAGCGATGATATTGGATATATGTGAACATTTATTTCATTTTAAATTAATTGAAAGACTCAAAGAGTGTGAAACTTAGGCAATATATTTTTAATTGTTGAATTCCCCCTCTTTTGGTTTTTTTTTTAACATATGTTGTTGTGGTTATTCTCCTATATATACCTAACTTGTGTTTTTTTAGAAACCCTATTTTATCTCTTCATGTTAAAATTCTCTTCTTTACAAACTTTCTTTGCTTTCTTGCACTATGTGTTTACAATTCTCTTTTTGCCTTATAGTTTGTCTTTTCTCACAGAAATCCTAAATGGCATCCAAGAATTAGATGTGGTTGAACATGTCACTCTTGTAGGATGAAAGACTTTTGCTTAAATGGACAATGTTTGATATCGTGATCCTTATCCTCATTTATAGGCCTTTACAAAAGAGATAGATGACACCATTCTTGGTGTTGTTGATAGGAAATTTGTGGTAATATTGCTGGGAATCATCTCAAAGGCCTCTAGATGTCTTTTTGATGGGAAGACCTTTTAGTCTAGAATTGGAAACTAATATTTCTAAAGATATAGTATACCTTCTACTATGTGAAGAAAAAAAGCCACAAAATGTAACTACAAAGAACATCAGGCTCTTTGTCCACTCTACAAACATGACCACTTCATGCAAATTGTTGCACAATGTTCAATGTTTACCTGTCATAGATGGGCTCAAGGGACCATGTTTTAGACAAAGACAAGTTCAACATCTACCACATGATGGTGACACAAAAGATAAATTTTCCTAAGATGATTCTACACCATTGTATGCAATCATTCAAATTAAAGGATAAGGAGAAAAGAAAGAACAAAACTTATATTCCCTACTATGCCTTTTTCACTCAAATCATGACGGACACTAAGATAGACGTAAGTTTTTTTGTTGTGACTAAGGTCTATTCTCATTATTGGAATGATCATGGTGAAAATGGGAATTGCTTTAGCCTTCATCAAATAGGTTGCTCTAAATGTTGACAAAATCAAGCAAGAACCAGTAGATGATCTAGTTAGGCAAACATTTGTTGTCAGATCATCTAAAGATTTGTCTCTTAGTCTAGACTACACCTTGGCTCGGCAACAAAGGATAAAAGAATCATTTGGTAAACTTTTGTCTAAAACCTCTTCTGAACCAACTTTATCTATTTTCCCTCACAAACCACCTCCACTACCTTCGTACAAAAGAAAGAAACCAAACCAACCTTCTAAATCCACACAATAACCTCCTTTCAAAAAGCTTGTCCACATCAAAATTTAGAAACCTACTCCCAAACCAATTCTTACACTTATTCATACATCTAACCTTACAACTGATCAACCCTCCTTAAAAAATGAAAACCCTTTAACACATCTAATCTACCTCTTAAACGCCAAACACAACCAACCGTCCCTAAACTTGTTACATCCTCTTTTGAATGTTGTGAATCTATAAAATTATTTAGCATTTACTTATTCCTTTTATTTTAGTCACATATGATATAGAACTTTTAATTTCTATTGTCTATTTAGTAGATGATATTTTAAAGAGAGAAATAGAAATTTTTGTTAGACAAATTTAAATCAAAATAATTTGAAATAAAAAGATGAATTAATTTCAAATAAAAAATAGAATCCTCGTGTTTTGAATAAAATAAAAACATAAGGATGAAAGAATAAAAATGAAAAGACCATAATATAATTTTTCAGGCGTTAGAAATATTTTTTTAAGAATTAAATATGATTAAATAAATATTTCTAGATAAAATAAGATTTCTATTAAATAAAATAAATAAATTGAGAAAATAAAATTTAAATTAGTATAAGAAAAGTATAATTGAATTTTTAGGCTTTTTAAAAGAATTTAGAAATTTAAAATAGAATTATTAAAGTTAAAGTAGAAAATAAAAAAGGAAAAGAAAAGAGAAAATAAGAAGAAAACAAAAGAAAAAGAGAAAAAGAAGAAAAATACGGGGGAGGGGATGGACAAGGATTCGATCCCTGGTCTGGAGAGGGGAATGGAAGACGTGCTCCAGAACCAAGTAAGCTACGTATTGTGGGTAACAAAGTAAAGACCCAACTTATATAGAGGTAAAAACGTTTAGTTAAAAGAAGAATAAAATGCAGAAAAGTAAAAATGGCACAACGAAGGCTCAAAGATGGGACTTGGCACAAGGGTCTAGTGTCTTAACCACTGGATCGCGATGTGTTCGGTGCTAATGAAGCACCTTTAATTCCATTTGAATACATGCAACCCTGTAAACGAATCAAACGTGGCCACGTAGCCATCCCTATAGCTTGCACCCGTCTTCTTCCTTGAGACAAAGCTCTGCAAGACTTCCATTCATTGAGCTTCACAAACTACCATCCTAGGCCCTACCACCCTAACCCTGTCACAGAAAGCTTCGCCCATGCCATGCGAATAACGTAAGCACAAAGAAAGGGGCGAAGCTCACCTATAAAAGCGAAATTAAACCAAGAAAGAAGAGAAAAATGGAGAAAACCGAACTCACAAATTCAAGGCTCAAACCAATCTCTTTCACACTATAAATTCCCCAGACAGACTCAAAATTGAGAAAGCATCATTTCTGCCCTAAAATCCGAACCAACAGAGCCGTAGGACTGAAAATTAGAAGCTCGTCGAAAAATTTATTTCTCTTAGCCAGAAATTTTTGAAAAGGTAGGAGGAGTCATTTATTCTTTGATTTTTCTTCTTAAAATCATTCCTCTATTTATCTATGATGTTTTTACACCCTTAATTAGTCAAACTCCTCTTGGGAATGCCAAATTCAAAAATTTTAAAAGTTTGGTGTCGCCTTAAGGATTCTTGAGTTTTGATTTAAATTGGAAACATGAATGTGGTCAATAATATTATAGGAAGGAAATGGAATTAAAAGAGGGCCATAGAGGATGAAGGAAAATCCAAACGGAATAATAGAGAAAGAAAGAAGAAGATATTAGAGGAAGAAGAGGGTAAGAAGGGGTGTGAAAAGTAATGAAGGGGGTGTAAATAGCAAAAAAAAAATATTTTTATAATATGCGAATAATAATGAACAAATAAGTAAAATAATATGACTTATTTTATTTAGAAATGTTTTGGTTAGAAAAAAGAAATTTTTTATAAATGACTAAAATATCCTTGGGTGGTTAAATTAAGATTTTTCATTGTCTTGGTTAGTTAAATTCAAGAAAAGATAGTATAAGTATTTCGTGATGAAATATATAATTATAACAACTAGAAAGGTGATTGTAAATCCTCAAATTTTTAGGAAATGACCATTTTACCCTTAAGACCTATAAACAAACTTTTACCACTGTTTCGTCATCCTAAATTCAGGGAAAATAGACAGAGTGCTCTCTAATAATATTAGGAACTTTTATAATAGATTATGAGTTTAAATGTGAAAGTAAAATCCCTAAAAGGATAAATTTTATAAAAATAGCCAAAAATACCCTTCTAAAGAAAATTCCTTATAAATACCTCTTTTTCAATAAAATTTCCAAACTAAGACTAATAGAGATTTAAAACCTCCTATACTTACTTCTTCCACATAAATATAAAGATAAAAAGGAATTGTGGGTGGAAGAAAAGGAAAAATGACAATTTTGTCCCGTGTCTTGTTATTTGAATTTAATATATATTATTGTTTATTGTGATTATTGATTATGCATTTAAATGTGTTGGATTGATAATGTAAATATGGTTTCATACCTCCACTATTAGTGGAAGGTAAATATTCCTGATAATTGTCCATCTGAGGTAATAAATTCTGAAATAACCCTAGGATAGATGATGAAACGAGATTTGCTCAAACAATGATGACATAATCTATAATGACTATGATATAAAGATGGATATCTGAATTTTTCACCAGTACCAATATAAGATGACCAGTGGAAATGACAGATGAAATAAGGAAGGTAGGAAGAACTGAAAACCTTAACTAATGAGAATTAAGAATGGAGAATGAAATGGTTGACCACAGAAGGTACTTGAGGATTGTACGTAGACTTTGGTGAGACCTTGATGATAGATAAGGTGTCAAGTTTTGAACCCCTCAAATTAAAGAGGGTGTCACAAAATCGGCTTGGTATCTTTGACAAAGCGGAACATTACCAAGATTCGGTTGAGAGTATCCTGAACCAAGTACTAGGCAGGATATGGACTTCAAATCGTCAACCAAAGATTGCAACTTCGATTATTAATGATATGCTCTTGTAAGCCCTTTCAGAGTTAGTAACATTAAAGGTTGCGAAAGGCCCAAAACCGAGTAGAATTCCTTATTAGGCACGTACGATTAGATGAGAGTCTATGTTAGATAAACCACCTCTAACTGTATATATATTTGTTATCCAAAGATAGATGACTCAATCCTACACTCCCTACCCTTTCAGACATAAATAGCAAATGAATTCCAACCACTATTTTACTTGTCCATAATACCCTTAGAAGGAAGGTGGACCTATGATAGAGTCCAAGGAGATGACACATTCGTGGGATACGTTTGATTTGCTTTTAGACTTGCCAATATTGTAGTTCCTTGGTCTTATCTCAAACTCCGTCACCTAGATATGCTGGTGTTTTAGCCATGCGAGGACGACTTCAGATCCCTCAACCTCCACAGTCCTCCATGGGGTTAGTACAAGCTAATGATCAAGACAGAAGAGAAGACTCTACAAAAGAAGTAGATCTTTTTAATGGATCTGACTAAATCAAATTAGTGCTGAAAAATGATTAAGAAGATATTTTGTTTAGTTATCCCAAATATATGATGTAATAATAAGTTTACCTATGACTTTATTTACCTTGTTAAATTATGTTATAAGAACTCAAAATGAAATTATGTGAATTGATATGTTTGTATCAAATTGTAATCCCCTTGGCAAGTTAAAATTTTTTAAACTTTACTTGTGTTAAAGTTATCCGAATACAATTTTCCAATTATTAAAAGTAAACAAAAAGGGGCATTACAAAACCCAACTCACATGATTAAGAACAAAAAAAAAATTGAAGCGTGTAATAACTCTTTCCAAGATGTAAGCAAAGAAAAAGAAAAATTAGGATGAAGTTCTTCAAATTAAAGAGGAAAAACTTGTTGAATATGTAATTCTTTAGTTTGTAATGGAGTACACCACAAAAGAAGGATCCATTAAATATATAGATGATCTCACTAAAAGAATCCAATTAGTAGTTGAATTGATTATGTCTATACTATTAAGAAAAACTAAGGAAAAACGCAAGGAGCTCCAACCAATTCCTCCTAAACTTGGTATTTCATCTATAGAAGTACAAAAAATCAATGTAGCCCTACTTTAATATGCTCTAGCTACATTTGTGAATGTACCCATAGTTGAAAAAATTTGAAGACAATGATCCACCTGCCCACATTCCACCTCCCTTTCCATATGTTTTGCTTTAAGTACTTTAGACTAAGTGAAGACATCATCTAGAAGCTTTGTTCAAAGAAAATCTAGAAATCAAGAATGCCTTAATTCTTGTATATAAAAACATTTGTCATTTTATTCAAACCTTATAAAAGGATCATGCCACAATTTCTAGACTAGATCATTAGGAGTACTCCAAAGTGGTACTACAAGGTTCTTGATCTGATGGTTATTCCTCCTAAAGAAGTCAACATTCAATATTACCATGGATTCAAAGTGAAGAAGCATAATCAATGGGAAGACACTTGACAATGGAGAAATTGGCACATCCTAACACTAGAAGATGAAGAACTATATTTGGAAGTTATCGACTTTGATAAACTCTATATCTAGAAGGTGTTAGGTATCACTTTAGCATCCGTATCTTCTAATGATGAACAAGTCTCTACACTTGCTCTAGGATATAAGTCGGTCATTCAAGTTTTTGAACCTAGCCTTGGGTAGCTCCTAATCCAATAGGATAATATTCCTTCACAGTTACACTTACAAAACCAAGTTTCCTCTTCATGTTGAAGTATGAAAGAGGAAGGGAAACTTCTTTGATGAATTTCCCTATATGAGACCTTATAATCTTTAGCAGTTACTAGGTCATTGCTTCCAATAGGATTTTGATGCCTTGGGTGAGATCTAATCCTTGAAGACCTTCTTATATTGAAAACCTTGATTTAAATCCTAAAACTAGGCTTGAGTTTGATAGTTGAAAAATTAGTGATTTGAATGATGATCTAGAGGTGAAGATACCATCATACAAACAAGAAGTGCATCTACACAGAATCCATGAAAAAATTGAAAGACGAAATATAGAGTGCTTTGTTGTGCTTGGTAGTCAATTTGATTGTGTAACATATAAGACTACACAATTCAAGGTTGCACTTGAAACTACTGTTGATTAAGTTTTTCAAGATATCTACAAAGGTAAAGAGACTGCTATAGACAATGATGGACTTGAATGTTTGGTTTGAGTCAAATGAAGTGTTCTTTACAAGTTTGAACTTCATCATTTGTCTTAATAGAAGATTCTAATAGAAGAAGAAGTTGCCTACATCAAACAACGTGTAAAACTATATGAGTCTGTCTTAGGGACGCTAAGGAAAAACCATCTCCAAATGTAGTACATCTTAGTACTAGGTGGATCTCATTAGAGTAAAGCAATTTCTCTCGAGCATTTGCCACTAATTAAAATACAATCGTTCTTCCACAATAGAAGCTTATGGCTTTGTCTTCTCTAAGATTTTCCCTTACTATTCAACTCTCTTACTCTGAGTTATTCTTTGAAAATCATGAGTCTAACATCATTGAAGACCTTGATGATATTATGGTTTATTTTGAATGCCAACCAACTCGTGAAGAAATAGCTTAAGTTCTTGATGAACTTCAAAAGACTCATGAGGCTGTCAAAGTTGAGTTGGAGGCTTGTCATGCTGTAGAAGAAGTTTGTCATTTACAACACAAACTATATAGAGATATAGGTCTCAATACTTCCTTAGATTTTGACTCAAACTGATGCACCCTTTTTAGTTAGATGTCAATTAAAAGGGAATAAGACTATAGAGAAGATGAAGAAGAAGGCTAAGAAGAAGAAGAAAAAAAATATATCAAGATGAAGAAGACCAAGATCAAGAACAAAACAAGAAAACATGATCTAAAGTGGAGCATAAGAATTCTTGCAAGGGGAATATTATTTTACATTTTATTTGTTTAAGTTATTTTGCTTTTTTAGTAGTAAAAATTTTATTAGTTAATTAGGGTTTAATTTCTCCAAGTTTAAGTATTTATTTCAAACTAATTTGAGCACAAGAATAGAGTTTTATACATGTTGCAATTTTTTTGAGAAATATGTGGTGCTATTATTAGTATAAATTATAAATTAGAAAAGAAATATTTAAAGTAAATTTCAACTTGATGCTTAGAACATGACTTGACATTTGTCTCAACTTGATAATCATCATCAAAATTGGTGTTAATATGTACAAAGAAAAAATAGTTGTAATTCCAAAAGAGAATTGACAAATTAATAAGTAAAAGAAAATCTTAAATATAGTGAAAAATATTTATTAATAATTTCAATATCACTCAGGCATTTAGAAGCAATTAAATAATTATCAATTCTCTCTATCTCTTGATGGTTGACTTTTTAAGATCAACTAAGTTATGCACATGGTAATAAATGTATAACACAATATTTTTACCTTATATGAAGTTAAGGACTACAACCACCTCCTAAAGTTGAACCCTTCAACCCCAACATAAGCGTGTCAAGTGTTCTCTTGAGTTATCAATAGCCATTTTTTTGTGAACTGAGTTACAATTAACATGTATGACTTGAAATTTCTTTGGGATTAAAGTGAGTTTAATTTTGATAGTCACATCGTATATATGTAATTAAATCCCTGTTTGGAGAGTGAAAGCATACTTACTCTTAAATCTTTCTAAGTACTGATCAAATATGATTATGTCATGAAAAATAGCACATCCTCTCAGCTTCACAGCTAGTATTCTAATTACAACCTTCAAAGTAAAAAAAAAAAGAGAAATACATTGGCCTAAAAGGATTAACATATAAAGTTTGGTATAAATTCATTTGCTTCAAACATTTCACTATAGATTTTAGGATCCAAAATGAGTGATGACCATTGTGGTATAACAACTTTTAAGGTCCAGTTTAAAGTGCTTGATAAGAGTAGATAGGACAAAATTTCTAACTTGGTCATTGTCAGTTGTGTTTGGATGCAACAAGGAGCACAATTGTTTAAGTGTATTTTATTGTCCTTAAATTTAGTTTAGGATCCAAGGTTTAAGATAGATATAAAATAAAAAAGGAAATGAAACTAACATTAATGGCAACAACAACTATGTAAATAATGTCACAAATAAACACTAATATTGATGACTATTTAATTTTGGTTAAAAATGTAGTTATGTTGGCTACAAAAAAAAATTACAAGCTTATACAACTTGGTTTACATTCTTTAGCAGATATATGCATATTAAGATACAAAAATAACTAGTTTCTTGCATACTTAATTAAAGTCTAACATACTATTGAAAATCAAAATAAAAAAATTATTGTACAATTGCAACAAAAGTTGCAATAGACATACCATGTTTGAAGGTCTCCTTTGACAGTAGCATCGCCAATGCAATTATGAAGGAGAATGATAATTTCCTTTCTTATATCAAATTTTCTAAAGATTATGTGAGATATTTTCCCAAACTCTATAAATATATATTGTATTTCAAAATCTAGTTGTGGTATATAAGGTTTACTTCTAATACTAGCAGAAACACCTACAAGCAAAAGCCTAAAATTTAATATTATACTAAAAGGGAAGCAAGAATTTAAGCAGCTTAGAAACAACTAGTAAAGTCAATTCAATT
Organism: Pachyrhizus erosus; assembly: GCA_026544285.1. Classification (NCBI taxonomy): domain Eukaryota; kingdom Viridiplantae; phylum Streptophyta; class Magnoliopsida; order Fabales; family Fabaceae; genus Pachyrhizus; species Pachyrhizus erosus. The sequence goes on along the minus strand of JAMLFT010002413.1, from coordinate 4,443 downwards.
CCTTTTTTTTTATATCATAATATGACTTTATACTTCATGTTTACAAAGTTTTGCTTCAAACATATATTGATAACGGTAATAAAAAAATGCACCAAGTAAATAAAAAGGTAATTTTCAATTGAAATTGATTACAACATAAAAAACAAACCTATTACATAAATTTACTACTTCAAATTACAAATATAAAGTAATTTGTTGAAGCCATATTAGTCTTTAATATATTTAAACAAGCAAAGGAATGATAACATCAAATATAATTCCTACATAACTTTATTACACACGTACACACACATAAAATTAGACATTCTAAATTCTATCAAACACCATTTTTATCTAACTATTTTCGCAGATTTCTTCATCCTTAACTGAGTAAGCATAGTGAAAAAGTAATGGCAAAGGTTGTTATTGTTTGTGATCAACATGGAAGTTCTCACCATGTCATCTTTAGACATTCCTTATATATTTTCTAACATTAAGGTAACTTGATTTATCCCTTTAACTGCATCTTTCTCATGCATAAAACAAGATGTGAGCTATTTGATATTTTGGACAATTCTAGCATAAAACTCACCCAACTTGTTCAATGAACTCATTAAACTATCAAGAACATATAATTGTACTTCACCTTTTTCCCATATGCTTTCCACCTTTATTTGTAGTAGTGTCACTTTGTGATTGATCTATTGTCATATTGTCTCCCACTTCCTATGGGAAGATTGATCTCCCGATAGTCCTGACTTAGGTGAAACCTCTGAGGGTTTCTGTGTCACCTCCCGGTTTCCCTTCTCAGCCTAGCAGGAGACGACCACGTAATTCTTCCACTGGCCATGCTAGGTTCAGGATAGCTTAACCTGCTCCTAATATTGACATATCAGAGGAAGAGGACCCTTCAGAAGTCCTGGAGGACAATGCTTAATCTTTTTCTTATGTTACCAATAGTATATTATATCAACTTTCATGTAACATGAGTGAACGACTGTCATGTTTTGAGACATTTTGTAATGAAAGTTATAAGTCGCAAATGTAACCCAGAAACTTTTACATATTCAAAGGTAGAAGTTTTTTATGTATTTTAAGTAATGAAAAAGTAGTCGTTACAATAATGGTATCTGAGCAGTTCATCCTACTATGACTTAAGTGTGGACCCACTAAGGAATTAGAAATTTATAAGATATGGATTATTAGAATATCCTTTGCATCTAACCATAAGTTATATATCTCAGGCACAAAATGGCAAGAAGACTCACTAACCCAAACACCCAAAACATTCTAGAAAGGATCACTCAGGTGCTAGAGCATATGACTAGGGTTTGGAAGAAGAGCTCGTTGAATACAAAGGATTGGAAGTATTCAAAAGAAATAATCCACCAAGATTCAATGGATCTTTTAACCCTGAGGGAGCTCAGAACTATATTACTGACATAGAAAAGATTTTCACAGCAATGTCATGCTTAGAGGAACATAGGGTTAACTTTGCTACTTTTATGTTTACAGGCGAGGCAAAAAATTGGTGGAATGTGACAAAACCTATGTTGCCTATAATAGATAATGTAATACCTTGGGATGCCTTTAGATAGAAATTTCTAGAAAAATATTTCCCAGCCGATTACCTACAAAAGAAAGCTAGGGAATTTCTAGAATTAGAAGAAGGGAACATGTCGGTAGGAGAATATGCCGCTAAGTTTGATGCTCTACTCAAATATTGGCCCTATTTTGGAGTAGATGATGGAGTAGCCATATGCTCACAGTTTGAGAATGGATTAAGAGCAGATATTAAACAAGCAGTAGAATATCTTCAAATTACCGATTTCCCTACTTTAGTTAGTAAGTGTAGAATTTACGAGGAAGACTGTAGGGCCCAACAAGCCCAATGGAGGTCAGGAGGTCCATCAAGGAATCTTAGAAGGACTTTTAGTCAGCCTTCCAGAATACCCTATCAAAATCCAAATAATCCTCAAAATATGCTTCCCATATCTCAAAGTGTAGGGAATTTCGCCCTCGTCACAATAGGAACCACAATATGATGTTTTAAGTGTGGAGGACCACACTTTCAAAAGGAATGTCCTCAGATTCCTACTTGTCAAAATTGTCGTAAAAGAGGACATTTAAAAACCAACTGTTGGTCACTCAAGAAAGAAGCTCCGAGTGCTAGCAAACCTTCTAGGAATTCAGTAAATCAAGGTGCAGAGAAATCGCCAACATCTGGGAGGATATTCACCATGAGTGGATCGGAAGCAGAAAATTCGGATGATCTCATTTGTGGTAAGTGCCTAATAACTAATAAACTCGTTAATGTACTATATGATTCGGGCGCTACCCATTCTTTTATATCCTTAGATTGTGCAAAAAGCTTATCTCTAACTACTAGTCATTTAGTTCAACCACTAGTCATTAGTACTCCTACAAATGAATCTGTAAAAACTAATTCAGTGTGCTCGAATTGTACCATACATGTAGAAAACCAAGATTTTACACTTAATTTAATTTGCTTGCCATTACAAAATTTGGATATAGTAATAGGAATGGATTGGTTATCAGCGAATCATGTAGTCTTAGATTGTCATAATAAAACTTTACATTTTAGGGGAACTAGAGGTAAAGAAATTAAAAATACCAATAAAATAGAAAGTCCTAAAGTTTTCCTAGCCATGTTACAGAAGAAACAAAAATGGAAAAACACATTGATGATATTCCCATAGTTCAAGGATATCTAGAGGTTTTCCAAGAAGAAGTTGAGAGCTTGCCTCCTAAAAGAGAAGTAGAATTCTCCATAGATCTTATACCAAGAGCTAATCCCATTTCAATTGCCCCCTATAGGATGTCACTAAAAGAATTAGTTGAGGTCAAGAATCAAATTGAAGAATTATTAGAAAAGAAATTAATACGACCTAGTGCGTCGCCTTGGGGAGCACCTGTTTTGCTGGTAAAAAAGAAAGACGGTAGTATGAGATTATGTATAGACTATCGTCAATTAAATAAAGTGACTATAAAAAATAAGTATCCTCTTCCTAGGATCGATGACTTAATGGATCAACTGAAGGGAGCCCAGGTGTTTTCAAAAATAGATCTTCGGTTAGGTTATCATCAGATAAGGGTCAAAACTGAAGATATTCCAAAAACAACCTTTAGAAGCAGATATGGACACTGTGAGTATCTGGTTATACCCTTTGGATTAACCAATGCACCTGCTATCTTCATGGATTATATGAATAGAATCTTTCATGAATATCTGGATCAACTTGTAGTTATTTTTATAGATGATATTTTGATCTATTCCAAAAACCATGAAGATCATGAAAAATATTTGAGGATAGTGCTACAAATCCTTAAGGAAAGGTAATTATATGTTAAATTATCAAAATGTGATTTTTGGTTGGATGAAGTTAGCTTCTTAGGTCACATAATTTCCAAAGAAGGAATTGTAGTGGATCCTGCTAAGGTAGAGGCTGTCATTCAATGGAAAACACCTAGTACCATTACTGAGATTAGGAGTTTTCTTGGATTAGCAGGTTACTACAAAAAATTCATAGAAGGGTTCTCTAAATTAGCCTTACCTTTGACCAAGTTAACCAGGAAAGGACAAGCCTTCATATGGAAAGAGGAATGTGAAAATAGTTTTCAAAAATTGAAACAAAGACTAACATTCGCACCTATTTTGATACTACCTGATCTTGAAAAGAAATTTGATGTCTATTGCAACGCTTCACAACAAGGGTTAGAATGCGTCTTGATGCAAGAAGGCAAGGTGGTAGCATATGCTTTAAGGCAACTACGACCTCATGAGGCCAACTACCCAACCCATGATTTAGAGCTAGCAGCCATAGTATTTGCATTAAAGATTTGGAGACATTACCTCTATGGATCTAGATTTGAAGTGTTTAGTGATCATAAATGCCTTGGATATTTTTTTGATTAGAAAGAACTAAACATGAGGCAAAGGAGATGGATGGATTTTTTAAAGGATTATGATTTCCAATTATCTTACCATCCAGGCAAAGCTAATGTAGTGGCCGATGCCTTAAGTCAAAAATCCTTGCATATGCCAATGATGATGGCAGAAGAGCAAAAATTGATTGAGGATTTCGAAAATCTGAATCTAGTAGTAGAAATACGCCCACAAAGTTTACTCCTAAGTACATTGACCATTACCAATGACTTCCTAGAATCTATTAGAAAGGAACAAGATGAAGATCCAACTATACAGGAACTCCTTGGTCAAAATGAAATCTATCAAAAGGATAACAGGGGAATCATCAAAACAAATGATAGGATTTGTATCCCAACAAACTCAAGACTGAAGAAAGCAATACTAGAAGAAACCCATAAAAGCTATCTGAATTTCCACCCCGGAGTGACCTTGATGTATCAAGACCTAAAGAAAACCTTTTGGTGGCAAGGGATGAAGAGAGATGTAGTTAACTATGTAACTGCATGTCTCACTTA
>JAMLFT010002412.1:0-25644 GCA_026544285.1 Pachyrhizus erosus | reverse complement strand
ATAAATAAATATATATATATATATATATATATATAAATGCAGTAAGAGATTATGTTATTTTTAGATACAATATAATTTAATATATAAAAATATACGGTTATTGATTATATGATCATATCTAAGTCTTTCTAGTAAAGTATTGGTATGTTTTAAATTTTTTCTTTCTGTTATTTAATAACTACCGAGTACATAATTGTTTAAGAGAAAGCACACACTTCATTTTAACATTGAAATCAATATAATGACAAACGATTAGATGGTATAAGATCATCAAAGAAACTTTCTTCATAAATTTTTTTTGTGCCAGTATTTTTTTTTTTTGACAAGTGTTCCCCCCCTTTTGGTCTCTTGCTTTTTAAATGAGAAAGTACATTTGTATGAATTTTTAAATTTTTGTGAATATTAGATAAATTGATATTGGTGTTTTTAAAGACTAAAATTTTTATTTTTGGAAGATTAAACTAATTATTTGTGTTAATCATATTACATCAGATGTAATATTCTTACTCTGACTCCTATGTATGCTACATACCTTTTTAATTACCTTCCATCTATTATTTTTTAGGTAGTTTTTATTGGTTTCTTATAAAAACAAGAAAACTCTAATGATTAGTAATTAATATACAGTAATTGTCATTATTATTATTTAATCTATAATCTCTTTAAATAATTCAAATTCCTCATCACACCGGGGGATATAGCCATATAAAATAATTAAGTACTAGTAGCTCCTCAAATTATTCGATTTCCTACTCACTACCTCTGGGCTGGGCTAAAGAGATATATATATACCGATATAGACACTACAATGTAAGGACTAGTAGAATTTTTCTAATTGGTAACATCATAGTATAGGTATTTAATTAGACAATACCAATTTAGCTCATCCCTCACTTAGTCATTTTACTCTTTTTGCTGTCACATTGGTCCTAAAAACAGCTGTCTTTTGAGTTTAAAATCCAGTTATGTACAATGTAGCTCCCCAATTGATTCCCTTGCACGGACTCTTGTCTCCTAGTTAATATCTTGCTTTTTGACCTTCCATTTTTCTCTTCGAAATGTTTAGTAGGAATTTTTAAACTTCTTCTTTACTGTATAATGTAAATTATTTGGAATGATGTGAGCATCATGTGAACTAATAAATCTTGTGCTTAGATCCGTTACCCTGTCTTATTAATTTCTTTTCCTGTTTTTGTTGAATGATAAAGGAAAACAAATATTAACTACATTGAAACAAAATGTGCAAAAATGTTTTAGTTGGTTAATTATCGAAACCGAGTGCTAATTCAAATAATAAAAAAAATCCGTAGATCTTATTCTCACATACTTTTATACAAGTTATTTAATAGCATTTTAGTCATGTATAATTTTTAATTTTATTTAAATAATTTACTTTCGGAATCTCGGGCGTGATAGTAAAGTCGAAGCAACTGGAATAACTTTTTGTAGGATTATGTATAAAAGGAAGTGTTTGTTTTTATCATATTTTTTATCCCCTTCGACTTTGTTTTTTTAATGTTTTTTTTGTTAATTTTTATTTTTTATTTTTAAATTCTTCTGTGAATGTACTGTACCAGATTTTTACAATTGGAACCGTGTGAAGCTGAGATATTGTGATGGAGCTTCATTTACTGGAGACGCTGTGTTCACTAATAAGGTAATTTTCACAAGGCCTCTCCCCAAACAAAGAAAGTAAAAAAGTAATAAGGATACAGGATAAATATTTGGCTAAATGAATAACTTCGTGTCCGAGAATCTTCCATTCATTCCTCTAAAATAAATAAATAATTTTCACATAGGCTGAATCATTCCTCTAACTCAAAATTACAGTAAAATCAGGAAGGTGGTTCAGAGATTTAAGCTAAATCAGAACGACCACTGATTTTTTAAAATGAAAGACAAGAGGAAAGTTTGTTTATTTGAATGTCAAATAATTGATATTATATTTAACAGTATACGTAATTATTTTTAGAATAATTTACAGTGATTCCTTTCTGTTTTACTTGAAGGAAACACTTCTTTTTCAATTTTCACAAAACTCTTTTAACTTTTAGATTTTCGTTACAACGACACTTCCTATGTGCCAAACAACGTTAATTCCGTCTGATCATGTGACTGGCACGTGCTTTTAAGTAATTTCCACCCCCCCCCCCCAAAACACACTGAAGAACACATTAATTTCTAATCTGCAGAATTTAACTCAATCAAACAACAAAAAAAATTAATTTGATACTAACACAATTCGTAGAAAATGCACACAATCGGATGATTTAAATCGAGGCACAATCATACAAATTTTTGAATTCCCAATTGTTTTTTAACCTAAAACACTCACAAAAGAAGAAGTTGCACAAGACAATTTTGTTAGTTTCCAAAATGTTGATGTGGAAGAGTTCGAAGATGTTCCAGTACATCAATTATCGCATGGCCTTCGATTGTCACATGAACCTTATCACCAACGACTGTAAGGAGTTCCGCAAGCTTCCTCCGAGAAGGGCAAGAAGCCCGCCGACGGTAGCAACCACGAGAACTGTGACACCCTCAACCTTGTCCTCCTCCACGACTAGGAGGTCATCTCCGCGACCGTCAATGGCCCATTCCGCCCTGAGTCGAAATTTGCAGGTTATTCACTTTTTTCCTCTCTTCTCGTGAAATCTGCAAGTTCTCGTTCCTTCTTGGGTTTCGTACTCGTGTCGGACTAAATCCATTGTTCACGAAGAATTGTTGGTCCAAGTGTCCCTTCAGTCGCACCAATTTGAATGGAATGACGAAATCGAAAGCATAAATGACACCTCATTAGTCCTATTGAGTGACCGCCTGAGCGATAAGAAGATAAATTAAGAGGGTGATTATTCTTTGCACAAATTAAGATTGATTATACCAATCATTTTCACTAGTTTTATATTATATATATATGCTTAATATACTAGTTAATTTGCTTGCACAAAAGGTATTGCAATAACGAATCGATGGACAAGAATTACATGGATAACCAGTTCTTTGGTAGCGAATTTTTCTAGGCAAAGGCAGTGATGAGGCCACTAAGAGCCAAAAAGGGGTCTGGTCAGATTTAGCTATTGTTGGAAGTGGAAAAAAGAAGGGTCAAATTGGTCATTTAATGTTAAATTAAAATCATTATTTTTAAAATAATGTAAAAAAATGGAAGAATACTTTTTTAATTCGAATAAAATACAGTAATGTTGTAATTTACTCTTCTTTTTATCATTCATTTACTTTTTTTTTTCATACACGCACGTTTCTTAAAAATACTGTTCTTCAATCAAAAGGTCTAAAACAAAGGTTATTTTATTTTTGTTGTTAAAAATACACTTTCCAAGGAAAATTACAGTAAAATCAGGAGGGCGTTGGGTTAATCAACCTTACGGGCATTATTGTTTCATCAGCATTTTCATATGTCTAAACTAATTTTGTTGCATAAAGTAACTCTTCGTGTTTGTGAGATGATCATAAGACAACAACGCTTCATTTCAAAGGGCAAAAGATTTGGGAAGCCATTATTCGTGACCTTCTACCACAAGGTTTGGGAAAGGCACGGAAGGTATACTTCAACTCTATGGAGCTTGCTTTCGTTTATTCTCTCAAGTCTCAACTGAACATCAGTTTAGCCAACAAATTATATGATATGATGCAAACGAAATTTATATTACATACTATCTCTCTTGTGTGTAGGCTTTGCTTTCAGGTTGCTCAGCAGGAGGTTTAGCTACCTTTCACCATTGTGACGACTTCGCCAAGCATTTGCCAATTAATGCTAGTGTTAAATGCTTGAGTGATGCCGGTTTTTTTCTTGACGAGTACGTTTCGTCTATGTTGACTCATTTCGAACATAATTATAATCTTCATCTGTATTTTCTTCTTCAAAATCTAAGTATTAGCGTTTGTTATCCCCTTTTGCAGAAGAGATATCAGTTTGAATCACTCCATGAGGTTTATTTTCAAAAGTCTAGTTCAATTGCAGGTAACCTCCAATAAATGCGTCATATATACGTGCTTGTTGTTTAAAAATAGCGTAAATTAATCATTTTACAATAGTTCACACGTGTTTTTGAAAAGAAAACTGACAATATAAGTGGCTGGCGGGTATGTGCATTTGGTTTATATGATATCAGATTTATATCTTCTAGCTGAAAGAGATTATTATTAGACTGTACAAAGCATATCTCTACCAATTATTATAACTTAAAACTATAAGGCACTGTAAGCAACATATTGTGCGGATACAAATTTACTAATTGCAAGTTGCATTCTTGAGAAATCAACATAAATTCCATGATTTCAACACAATTTTTTGCAACATATTTTCTTGAATTTTGTCAACTATGTGCACTGTTTTGATGTCAAAGATGCAGTGCCACCAAAATAACTTGAAACCAATGAAGAAGCTACTTTATGAAACTTGGAATTAGCCTTTTGTTAAGATTTGTATGCTACCTAGGAGAAAGGTAACCTATAAAATCACAACATAACACGGAAATGATATAGGGAAGCCTGCCTAAAAATGCAATAGGAAAATATGTAGCTGCTATATTGCTTCACTTTTATGATTTCTCACTTCTGATTAAACTTCCTTCTCCATCTTTCCTTTCATTTTTCATATTTTTGAACTTGTAACTTATGAAATCACTATTAAGATTTCTTTTTTTAGTACATCTTGCTGAATGGCTCCATTTCGTAGTAGATATCACTTTCATATGCAGTAGTTAGATACTTTTCATAACACACCTTGATTACTTTTCTCATTAACTTCTAATTGAGCATAGGAAGAGGGAAATATTTATATCCTGTATTTTATTGGCAGCAGACAGCAGTGCAATTGGTTATGTAAAGAAGTCTTAATGAAAAGAAAATCATAGAGCTCAAATACATATAGATCTTATTAACATTACATAACAATGATGATTAGATATTTCTTATTCATTACTTGTAATTCATCACAGCAATCTCTTATAAAATAGAGAAATGAACTCACATGGTTTTATTCTCTACATTCAATTTTCAAATTGCATAACAGAAAGAAAAGACAGTGCACAGCATTCAACACAGTCTAACATGACAAAGTCTTGTGCAACAGGGGATAGAGAAGAACCTGAATAGAAATTGTACTAGAGCACTGTACTTCCCAGACTTGGTATGATTTCCCATGAACTTGCATCATTAGCTCAGGAAAATTATACAAAATTTTGATTTTTATCTTGTTTCCACAATTCCATGCAGTGCTTCTTTCCACAATATGCGTTGAGATATATATCAACACCATATTTTATCTTGAACTCTGCCTACGATGTATTCCAGGTAATATATTTTTTTCTAACATCCTATATTTCACATTATCTTAATTCATATAATTGTGGAATTATGAGATGAATAGAACTTATAATTTCAACAGTTCCACCATATATTGGTGCCACCCTCTGCTGATATGCATGGACACTGGAACCACTGTAAGGTGAACCCGGCGGAGTGTACAGCAGACCAAATTGATAAATTGCAAGGTTCCTATTTCAAGTTTTTTCTCAGCAGTTTATGGAATAGGTTTCACCCATTCTATCTCTAAAGAAATCTTTAGTGTTTACAAACATCTCTGTATTTTGTAAATGAAATATGCCGTTTACTCCATACATGTCCAAAACTCATCCTTCATGATGTAACTAAAACTGATTTTCCTTAATGCACTTTATTCAGGTTTTAGACTCGACATGCTTGGAGCTTTAAGACCGTTCTATATGAATTCAAGAAGAGGGGGGATGTTCATAAATTCATGTTTCGCTCATTGCCAAAGTGAACTGCAAGAGACATGGTTTGGGGAAGATTCTCCAAGAATAAACGATAAGGTACCAATCTTACTCCTTGACAGAGAGACACGATGATAAGCCTGTTTATTTTGTGTGAAATTTTAACTAATTTGTCAGGGGAACATGTATATGATGCAACATAGTAACCAACTTCTAATCACCAATTATACCTAATATTTGTACGACAGGAAAAGGAGTTTACATTATAAAGGATAACAGCCAGTATAAGATTTTGAATTATGGGTTATTTTTAGGAGAACTTGGATATTCCTAGGATGAAAGCCATGTATTAATCTCTTAAAATATTGAGATCCGTTAAAAGGGTTGACTTTTCTTAATACATGTTTTTCTATATGCACAACTAGAGATTGAATCTTTAATCAAATGTTTAAGGGACAATATTATTTAACAATCATGTCATACCATTTTGTTAGAATTATGTGTCAATATTGTAGTATTTTGTTATTGGATGTTTTGTCCTTCGACCCAAGTTTGAGGTTTATGCTAGTAAAGGAGGTTGTCTTTGAACTTATGGCCCTGTGATTTTTAGTCAGCAGTATGGTTAAACTACTCTATCTTTTACAGACTATTGCAGAATCGGTTGGTGATTGGTATTTTAGTAGAAACATAAGCAAGGAAATAGACTGTGCATATCCATGTGATACAACTTGTCATAATCTTATACCGTAAGCTCAGGTAGTGCCTCGTATAAAATCTTTACTAGTTCTCTTGGATATCTTGATGATGACTTTTAAGCTCCATTGTCTGACTCGATCAGAAATGTTGCAGGTTAGTTGGAAGATTAAACTGAACATTTTTCCTCAAGCTTCTCTATTTCTCACAGAGAAGCTATGGTAGTTCTCTGAAAAAGAATTAAGAGTCATTTTTCGTAGAAAGCCATACAAGTACAGTGAATGCTGGGCAGATAGAAAATTCTTTGATAGGAACAAGGAAGGGCGATAAAGAAACCAAAAGAGAAGAATGATTTCAATTATTGATTATTCATTACAAAATATTTTATTACTTAATAAAATCAATTGGTTTTTGTTATTTTTTCTTATGTACAAAAGCTTATCAACTATATGCATCATGTCTTGAACCTTGATACATATTATCGGTCCCCAATCCCACAACTCTCTCCCTCTCGTTTTATCCGAGTATTGGCATACCATAATTCAATAACTTCAAAATATGCACTTCAAGTAAATCTATGAACATGGAGGAGATTTCTATCAAGACATGTGTTAGCTATACAAGTGAATTTCACACTGTATCCTTTAAAATATTCATTGTTTTACTTGTACAAGTTATTTCTTTCATCTACAAGTATTAGATGACAATACTACTTGTACTTGCATGGATGCTAGTTACTATTAACTGGACGCGTCCCTTGACCTTTACATTGTTATTAAGACTTTTAATACAAAGATTTCTATATAGATTTTCTATCAATTTCATTGTACTTCTTTATTTGTTTGAGTTGATCACCTGTTCACATTGATGACTTTGATAACACTATTAGGTATAAGTAGATTAAATTATCTCATGTGTGAACTTAATAATAACTAAATGGAAATGAAATCAAGGAGAGTTTTACTATTTTTAAGAATTTTTACTATTATTCTTACTTATTAGAATGTATGGGATGAAATGAGATGAGATATTTGTATTTCTCTAAAGTTTCCTTATATATATAATATATATATAAAAAAAAGACGTGTCTCAAGTATGAGTAATGATTAATAAATAATAATTAATGGTAAATTTATAATTTCTCACAATTTTGTGCTCTCTTATAACTTGTATGCATAAACAATGTTAACCCAAGGTGAGATTTAGGATATGTTTGAGAGTGAGATTTTAGAGAGAAAAGAAAAAGGAAAGGTGGATAATTTTTTTACTTATAAATTAAGAATTATATAATGTATACAAAACTAAACAAAAGATTGAGACAATAAATTTATATCAATTCGTTATTTTATTTCTTTCATTTAAAAAATTATCAAATTAAAAAAGTATTAATTGAAAATGAAAAAAATTGCCCTCTAGTATTTTCTCTCAAAAACTCAACTCCTAAGCATACACACAGTTCAAATGCTGCATTCTAAAGTTATTTCATAGTTGTAATTTACCTTTACTACATGGACTTCTATAATTAGTAAAACATATAACCTGAGTTCGAGTTTACTACAATTCCTCAATTAAGACATGTATCTTTAATTTCTTTGGAAAGTTTCAACAATCTGAATGCGCTATAGTGTGTGTTTGGACACACGAATATAAAAAAAGAAACGTCAATTTGTTAAAAAATGCAAAAATTATAATTACTAACTTTTGTGAATGTGAGAAACCAAGCCTTAAATATGTAATAAGCAAACATTCTATTAAGCATCACATTCCAAATTATCTAAATTCAATCTATGATAATCGCATAAGAAATGACAATAGGATAGGTCAAGAGACAAGTTTGCCTATCCATACTTTGCCCTCCCCTGCTGAGGATGAGGTGGGTTAGAAGAGACTACTAAAAAAACACAACCTCATTTTAGTTGAGGTCAGAAACTCGTTCAGTTTTTTTTTTTTTTTTAAATAATTTACTTATATATAATTTTAAATAAATCTTATATTAAGTTATTAGTTTTTTAGCTAAGTTAATATGTAAAAATTAATAATAAACATAAATTATAAAGGTATCAAATTTAAAAATAAATAAATATTTTAATAAATTGTGTAATTTCAATTTTATTATTGAATAATTATTATGGTTTAAATTATATACTAATTAATATATAATTCTAATAATTATAAAAATTAGTGTTAAATATATTCTTAAATATAAAATAATAATAATAAATACATATGTTATGTAATTTTAATTTTTTGTTTTATTTAAATATCTTACAGTTAAAGTTAATTATTTTGCTATAAAAAATTAACGCTTTATTTCCATTCAAACTTCAATTCTTATACTTTTAACTTTATTTTATTTTTAGTTCACATTCAACGTTAACTTTTCCTGAATTTTTATTTTTTACTTTTTAATGATTTAATTTTTGAATAATAAAGGGTTTAATGCTGGTATATTAAGGAAAAGAAAAGAAGAAAAAGGTGAATGAGGAAAGTCGGTGAATCAGATTAAGAGGAGTTGGCTATAAATATAACTCTATCAGTGTATTTCCTCTATTCTGCATTGCATTATTTGTCCATCCTTAGACGATGTTGCTGCTTCTGCTTTAGATGTTTTGTCAATTGCTGCAGATGAATCGGTAACCCTATCATTTCCTTGATGCGCTCTCCCTTTCTCACCTGATTTCATTTGTCTTTGAGGAACTCCATACAATTTTTTTCGGGGGGCAATGGAAGATTCATGTTTGTTGTGTGAATACGAGGAATCGATTATGGTTTAATGATCGTTTTCGATTTTTTGTTTCTTTTAATTAATTTTTTTTTTAATAACAGTCCTTCTTGATTTTAAAATTTTGAAGTTTAAGTCTTTTGCAAAGACACGTTCATTGTTTAATTGGCAAATGGCTTCTTTGATCTTGCTTACGTCCATGTGCAAGTGATAATGGTATTCTTTATGGTGCTTTGTAAGTTCCAAAGGCAAGAAAGATAGAGTAAAGAGGGAGAAGAAAGAAAGTCAAGAAACAGCTACGGATTGTTAAATTTCAATGGTTCTTGCACCAGGCTTCTTGATTGGGTTTTATGAAATTTATGTGTTGAGAATTTTGGAAAGGTGGAACATATATTTGATGCCATATTGGAAGAAAAGGTTTCGTGGCCTTCTGTTATTAGGTGCTGCATTAGACCTTATCAGAAAGATGTTGACATACATACATGATCCCACGATCTTGATGCCGTTTGTGAGTTATGTCATTGCATTCTTATTGCCTTTCTTGAATTTATTACAATCCAAAAATTGGCGGCACAATCTTTAATTGGAAAATTATTCATAGAAACCTAAAGGTTAATTGACATTCGGAAAGGGAAAAGAAAAAATAATAAATATGACGAATAAAAAGAATAAAAAACAAAAAATATTATATAAGAGTGTTTATGTATATTATTCTTTAATTAGGCTGGAAATAGTTGTGAACGTAGAACTGGGTGAAAACACATCCCTTAGATCTGTTTCTAAATTAGCAAACCAGCCTCCTTAAGAAAAAAGAATGAGACTAGACTATTTATGATCCATTTGATTCAACCAATTTGACTATTGATGGATCTAGAAGTGAATATAACTTCAATACATGAAAATAGTCAACAAGTAATCAGATAAAAAAATAATAATAAAATTAAAGGAAAATTATGTATATATACTGTATGAGATAAAAAGGAAATCAAATATATGTGTAATAGATAATACCGTGTGATAAGCGATAAATAAAAAAAAATCTAAGTATCAATGGAATATTTACAATATTCTAATTGTAATTCAAAATATTAGAAAAAAGGTACTGAAATCTTGCCCTCATAATACCATGTGAGTTGTACTGTAACTAAGGTTTACTGTGGCAACAAGTAGTTCATCGTTCTGCTTGTTATGCTTCTGCATCACCGGTGGATAGATAAGCTTCTTCTATGCTGGTAGTCAAACAGAAGAGTCATGCAATGCCTCATATAGCTGCTGGCGGGCATTTTTGTATGCAGTTTCACACTATATGAGCTCAACACTGCTACAAAGGGAGTTAATTCTTATGCACAAAAATTGTAAACTGTAAATAGTACTAATAAACATCAATCAAGGGACAAAACAAAACTACGTAATTTCCCAAAAACCATGCCAAATCGCACCACTCAAATCACATCTACCTATCCAATCTATGGCGAGTCCTTAAAACTCCACAGCCCCAATACCATCACCATTCATCATCATCACCCTTTCTCCCGGAAATTACGAAAATACCATCCACCACATCACCGCGTTATGCATAACCAACTCACACTCTTACTCAGACTCCCCACAGTGCCCTCCCACTCTTCTTTCACCGTCTTTAACCACCCCAGAACAAAAACAAAGCTCAACAACAAAAGAAAACACACTCCCACTTCCTCCTTCAGAAGAAGCAATTGGATTGTCACCAAAGCAACAATGCATTGCAATTCTCGCTGTGGCAGCGATGACGACGACGACGACGACGACGACGACAACAACAACGGTGCCTCTTTCCGCAACTCGAAGCTGAACGAGTCAACCTTCCTCGCTTCCCTCATGCCCAAGACGGAGATTGGCGCCGACCGTTTCCTCCATTCTCACCCACATTACGATGGTCGCGGTGCTCTCATCGCTATCTTCGGTTCGTACCAATTTCATAAAGCTCCTCTTTTTTTGTTCTTGTGCTAGATATTCAATATAGCTTGGTGTTGGTGTTCCAATTTGAGTACTGGGTGAAGAAGATTTGGTGGTTGTGTTTGAACTTTGAAGGGATGGTTTTCTAGGGACTAGAGAGCTAAGGAAATGTGAGTGTTGCCCAATATTTTCAGGCTGAAGGAGACTTGAAAAAGTTAACGTTTTTAGCTTCGTGGATATATATATGTATATATACTAGTTGGGCGTTGGAAATTGGATTGAGTTGGTTTGATTATGAAATTATACTTGTTTTCCTTGCTTATTAATTGATCAAATTTGCTGACTTGGTCGGAGTCTGATTCCAAGTGGCGATCTTCGATTTGGTTTGGTTGCGTTTCATGATGCGGTTTTGATGCTCTGTTCCCAGAAGATGGTTGCGGTGATCGTAGAGTAATATAAGTAAAAATATTCACAATATGTACATGTTTGTAAATTGTAATTATTATTTTCTTAGTCCCAGCCCTGTCTTGTCTTTTCTTGTATTTGCGGCCAAAAGAGGGATTGCAGTTCATTAGAGTCGTCCATAGAACTGACCTTGCTTCCTTTTTATTGATTATAATTTTATCATAGATGCAATTTTAACCTTGCAGTTCTGTCACTGGCATAGTGCTGATCTAACTTGATTTTTTCGGAGAAGTTTCATGGACTAATATCTACTGTGCTTGTATTTTGATAATGCTGTAATTGGTGCTGCTGTACTGGTTCATATGATAATTGAGATTAATCATAAGAGCTGCATGTTTTCAGATTCTGGGGTTGACCCGGCTGCTGCTGGATTACAGGTTACCTCAGATGGGAAACCTAAAATTATTGATATTCTTGATTGGTAAGTAGAAGCTAATTATGTTGGATTTTTATCTGCTATGTATTACTGATTTACCAATAAATAATGATACTTTTTTTTTTCCATCAGCACTGGGAGTGGAGATATTGATACCTCAAAGGTGGTGAAGGCTGATGCTGATGGTTGTATTTCGGGGGCTTCAGGTTAGTGCTACAGAATAAATTGTAATATTTGCAACTTGCAAGTACCTTAATAGATATTGGAACAACAAACTTCAGATCTTTACATGCATTGTTTGTGATGACTGCAAGCTGCTTATCAGTCTTAAATTCTAGATTGGATTAGTGAAGTGACAATTGTGGGCTTTTCACACTTCTTATTTTTGATTGTGAAAAGAATGACTAAGATAAAGTTAAGGTAGTTGATCAAAGTCAAGTTAATACCATAAATATATGTGTAGTGAATACTTGATTTCTAGTACCTGAATGACAAAACTATGAGCTTAAGCTTACTTCAACTATTTGGTTGTCAGTGATGTGTGCCTATAATCCTTATTTATTCTTCACATTATTAATATTGTTAAGAATGCGGCATTTCTTTCCTTTTCCTTCCATCCCCTCTTTCAAGAGTGTTTTTTTTGGGCTCCGGGATCCCTTAATATGCAAATATCTATAATCTTTAATCATTCTTGCTTTCTAAAAGTTTTCTTTATCTTCTTCCTAGTCAGATAATAGAACCACATTAAGCTCTTGTCTGTGCTTAAACTTTCATGCAAAATCTGTACAGGGGCATCTTTGGTTATCAATACTTCATGGAAAAATCCCTCTGGTGACTGGCATGTTGGTTATAAATTGGTTTATGAGCTCTTTACCAATAATTTGACTTCTCGTTTGAAGGTAGTATTTAACTTTTTGAAAATATTATAGTTGCAATTTGGACTTAATATCTATGGTTAATAGATCTAATTTTCCCATTTCTCCTAAATTTTTCATTGGCAGAAAGAAAGAAAGAAAAAGTGGGATGAGAAAAACCAGGAGGAAATTGCAAAGGCTGTAAAACAGCTTACTGATTTTGATCAGGTTAATTGTAAAATTTGCTTGGTTCTTCTTATACATGCCATTACTTCAATTCACACATATGATCTACTCATAACAGCTGAAAATTTCATTTAAATATTGCAGAAGCAAGCTACTCTATGTGTTGTGTTAATTTTTTTAACATGCATTTCTTGTTTTCTCAGTATTTTCTTTCTTGTTTCTGCTTTTCATTTGCATGCATATAATATGAATACTGTTCTTGGAAAGAGAAAGGGAACTTTCCTTCCTTCCTTCCTTTTGGTGACAGCTGTACATTTTCTGTTATGTTGTGGTATGTTACGTTTTTTCTAGTTTCTTCTCTCTGCTAATACACAACAGAAAAATTGCTGCATACCTTTAAGAGTAGAAGAGAATAAAAGAGAGAAAGAAAAGATTAAATGGAGCCTATGAATTTATATTAGCATTGTGAGAAGCATGATTATTTCTATTTGGCTACTCATGTACAAAGATGAAATCTTTTGATTTTTTTCAGTTACCAGATTATATTTCTTCTAATTTTGTGAACAGATAAAAGGCTTCTCTAGATATAATGTGCTTTTTCGTATTCCATTATATCTTTCGATTCCATGTAACTAATGTGATGTGTTTTTTTTTTTCTAGGAACACATCAAGGTGGAGGATGCTAAACTTAAAAAGGTTCGTGAAAATCTCCAGAATAGGCTTGATCTTCTGAGAAGCAATCTGAGGTGGGTGCTGAACTTGTTATGAACTTTTGTTCTTCTGTATATTTCTGCCTTTTCCACTCCTTGAAATGTCTTTTATTCCAATATCCATCTAGTTGTACGACATTGAGAATTTCTGCTTTGCTGAACATATTTTTTATGTTTGAAATATAATATTGTGGGTAAAATGGTAACGTTTTGGTGGTGAATGATGATGTATTACTGTAACCTTAACTTTTGATAGGATACAGTTTTTTTCTTTCCTTTACTGTGGGTGTTAGTCTATGACTTTCTTCATGGGAGCATCTATAATGGGTATGGAGATGAATTGAGGAGCTGCAAAAAAATTTAGATGAAATTCTGTGTTATGCATGGTGCACCAATCTCTTTTTACAGTGTAATTATGATCAAGTCAATAAAGTAATAAAGGCGCTAATTAGAAGCTAACTTACTGCATAATTGCAAGCTTAATTGCAATATGAACATACTTGTATCTGATCTTGGCATGTTATTGACATGCACACTAAATTTAACAGAACTAATACTCTCTTTTTTGTTTATTTGTTTTGGTGATTTTAAGGTTAATTAGGATACTATCATGTACTTCTGCTATGCCTACTTTTGTCACTTTTTCATGTAATCATTACCTCTCAGAACTGGTAATTGAAGAATATTCAAGGGATTGTGTCATAATGATTTCAGTTTCAGAATGTATGTTGCCATACTGTCATGTATTAGGTTTGGGAATGCTAGTAACAATGATGTTTCTCACTTAGTTGAGATGGCAATGTTTGGGGTTTTTATGGCGAACTACTGCTATAGCCAAGAAGAAAGGGCTACTGCTTCAAATAAAGCAAGGATGGAAATTGCCATGGTTGTGATAGTGCTAATGGTACTGCATGGGATATTTGTGGTGGAATTGGTGATTATGTAAGCAACTTTAGTGACTATGTCAGGGGGAAGGGGAAGGTAGCCGTTCGTAATCAAATTATACAGACATTAACATGTCCTAAAACCAATATTTACATGATCTGCATGCGCTATATTTAGCAGGTTCTTTCAAGTTTACCCCTTGAGGGAACCATAGACCTCTAAATCATTTGCAAGATCCATAAATTTATGATATGGTTCCCCTCCCTATGAGGGGAAGGTAGCTTAATACTACAAAACTGACTTATAAGGTAAGAATTATCCAAATCTTATAAGGACTACGTTGGGACTAAAACACCTCCTTGAGGCTGCTGCAATTAAGGCAACTCTTAGAGATATGGCAATAAAGCTGGGCCAGGAATGATTGTAATTAAGGTGTCTTTTCAGTACCCCCTCATGTCTAGAGCTATTGGCCTAACACATGGCAATGCAGGTGACCAATAATGAATTTAGGGTAGACTTTAATACCATCTTACAATTTGAACTTAGGGCCTAATTCAACCTCACAATATTAACTTGTAAGGTGAGGATTGCCCAAGTCTTATAAGGAATACATTGATCATATCTCTGTCGATGTGAGACGACACCCCCCCTCAAGGCTGCAATTAAGGAAGCTTCTCAAAGAGGCTACAATTATGGTGAACCAATGCAATTAAGGCAGCTTTCCAATTGTAGCTCTGCTGCTGTTAGTGATGCTCATAGCTAACTAGTAGCAATGGTAATATTTAATAAAACATTTGTTGCTATGTGAAATAATGTTGGAAGTACTCCATTCTTTTTAGAAACACAATTTCTGCTTGATCTCCATCTCTCTCACTAAAAAGACTTATATACTTGTGCTTGTTTACTTACCTCCTGATCTCACTCAGTATTTAGTCAATTGAGTTCTCTTACTAAAAAGGCAATGCTGTTTTATGTTTTATAGTTATGATGATAAAGGGCCTGCCATAGATGCTGTTGTCTGGTATGATGGAGAGGTTTGGAGGGTTGCTCTTGACACACAGAGTCTCGAGGATGATCCTGATTGTGGGAAGCTTGCTAACTTTGTACCCTTAACTAATTATAGGTACAATGAGTTGCTGATGTTGTTTATTCTAAAATTTTAATCTCAGTTGATTGCTTTTGTGCAGAAAAATATTGTGAAATTGATAGATACTCATTTTGGACAATGAATTTATTTCAAGTCCCCATGTCCAATACAGCTACACATTACAAACTAATCAAAGTTCACTTTGTCATGATATGACTCTTTCTTCCCCTCCCCCCTTTCTACTCTTTTTCTTTCATTGAAAATAAAGTGTGCTGTCCTATTGAATTATTTATGAATTTTGTTTTCTTATGTTGCTTGCACTTCAAAAAAAAAAAAAAAAAACTTTGCAGGATTGTAAAAGCTGTATAATCAGCATGGTAGGTATTAAAATTTAAAATGATTTGAATAATAACTATTAAAGCCTTTTTTCAGGACTGAGAAGAAGTATGGTATCTTCAGCAAATTAGATGCTTGTACATATGTTGTAAATGTCTATAATGATGGAAATGTCTTAAGTATGGTAACAGATAGCTCCCCTCATGGCACCCATGTTGCTGGTATAGCTGCTGCATTTCACCCAGAGGTAGAGATATAGTTTTTTCCATATAGTGCAATTACTATAAAAAGCATTATACATTATAATATGCAGTATTGTTGGTAGGAACCTTTGTTGAATGGAGTTGCACCTGGAGCACAATTAATATCTTGTAAAATTGGGGACTCGCGCTTAGGTTCAATGGAAACTGGAACTGGTTTGACTCGGGCACTGATAGCTGCTGTGGAGGTGGTTCAAATATTTTTTTTATTCATTGCATGACTATACTGCAGATTTCAACAATTGATAAGATTTGTCTGTAATATTTGTGTTTGACGTATCTAATTTTGTTTTAGAATTTTCTTATGTTTGACATGAATATTAAATTGGCCTTGCCTCATTTCTTTTGCAGCATAAATGTGATCTTATCAATATGAGTTATGGTGAGCCTACGTCACTGCCAGACTATGGACGGTTCGTTGACCTTGTGAATGAAGTACCTTCTAAAACTTTCTTTTTAACTGGGCAAGTTATATCTTTCCTTTGTTATTTACTGTTCTCTAAGCTATGGATGTTCTCGATGATTTATATCTAGGCAGTAAACAAGCATCGTCTGATATTTGTGAGCAGTGCGGGTAATAGTGGGCCAGCATTGAGCACTGTTGGTGCACCTGGTGGTACATCTTCAAATATTATTGGTGTTGGAGCTTATGTTTCTCCTGCTATGGCTGCGGGTGCTCATTGTGTTGTTGAACCTCCTTCTGAGGGGCTTGAATACACTTGGTATATTTTTTGTGTGAATTTCTAATTGGTTGACTTCCTATATCCTTTTATCTTTAACTTGGTTCTTCTGGGTTTGCATCATTATCATTGCATGATTTATGGAAATGATTTACAGGTCTAGCCGTGGACCAACAGTGGATGGAGCTCTTGGTGTCTCTGTAAGTGCTCCTGGTTGTGCTGTTGCTCCTGTTCCTACATGGACTCTTCAACGGCGTATGCTCATGAATGGGACATCAATGGCATCTCCATCAGCCTGTGGTGGAATTGCATTGCTCATGAGTGCAATGAAGGTTCTTGGATGTGATTCTTATTTAGATTGTATGTTTTAGTTGGTTTTACTTTGCGCACATATCCATAATTTCTGATGCGTATTTTGTACATGCAGGCTGAGGGAATTCCTGTGAGTCCATATAGTGTGAGGAAGGCCCTTGAGAATACATCTATTCCCATAGGTGATTCACCTGAGGATAAATTGTCCACTGGGCAAGGGCTTATGCAAGTTGACAAGTTCGATATTTTTACAAGTCTTTGTTTTCATGGAAGTTCTAGTAAATGGTATTTCTGTAAAATTTGTTATTGACTTTCGTCAAATGCTCAATGACAGGTGTTATGAATATATGCAGCAGTCTCAAAATATTCCAAGTGTTCAGTATCAAATAAACATAAAGCAATCTGGGAAAACAAGTGAGTGTACATTCTCCTGGACATTTTGACTTCTCTTTTAAGAAAGAAGAGGCAGGAAATCGTTATCTTTTTACTTTCTGTTATGTGTTTAGTCACGCTTGTACAAATGATCATTTTATGTATTACATAGATAATTAAACTAATTGTGGAAAAAAGGTTGCTGACATTTTGTAATTTGATATTGTTGTAACATGTGTAAAATATGAAGGATATACAACATTTGTAAGTTTTCAAAGTTTTTTAGTTTCAATGGGGCACAAGGAGAACAACTTTTGAAAGTTTCTTACTATGCTAAAAGGACTGCAAACTGATGAGTAAGAAAGAAAATTCAGAGGAATGGAATAACACGCCAAAAAGAAACTGGTATAACAAGGCATGTTTATAAATGTTGCATGGCTAAATATGTATAGCACTGACTTCTAAATAGGACAAGATGTCTTTTACCTTTGTGCATGTGCTGTATTAATCATGTTTTAATAATGCAATAAAACTGACGAGTTACAGCGTTAGTGCTTATTTACTATTAGAGTGAGAAAAATAATAAATAAAATAAAATGGAGATGATTTACATCTAATTGGGAGGAAGATTATTCACATAGACTGTAGTAAATTCTTATGCTAAAGTAAGAGCATGTATTTTATATTTCAAAATTATGTCCCTTTATATGATTGCTGATGGCAGATCCTTCTTCACGGGGCATCTACTTGAGGGAGGCTAATGCTTGCCGACAACCTACTGAGGTGAGATCATTCTTACATTTGGTGTGCATTGATGATTGGAGTATATTTTGAGTCTTCGATGACTGATAATTGTATCTAATTATCATGCTTGGACAGAACAATAAGAATTTGTTGATTTGACAAACAACATTGATTTACCTTGCTTTATAGGGTATAATAAAAGGAAAAAAAATAAAATTGTTTGCTGATATTCTGTTTGTTAGAAAACTTGTAGAGGAGATATATTAGAAAACTGATGACTTGAGATTTTTCTCATGCTGGTAACGGTAGTAGTTGCTTTCAGATTGTTATATGCATATATAATTCATCAAATCTTTGCATATTTGAATCTCCTCACCTAGTTGTTGTATGCATGCATATTTTAATCTTTGTTATCAATTAACACTACAGTAATTTATAGTATATCCTTTGTGCTCTCAATTGGTAATTTTGTTTTAATTTGTTGTTCTTATTGACAGTGGATGGTGCAAGTTGATCCAAAATTTCATGAAGATGCCAACAAGCTTGAAGAATTGGCTATGTTTGAGGAGTGCATTGAGTTACACTCTTCAGATAAGACAGTTGTTAAAGCCCCTGAGTATCTACTGCTCACTCATAATGGCCGCACCTTCAAGTTAGTTAGCTGTCCTATATCATTATCCTTTCATTCTCAGTGTATGTTATGACACCCTCAAATTTAAATAACTACGGAATTTTAATAACTAACATTCTAACAGAACACCAGCTGATTAATTTACTCAGAAACATTCTAGATTATGAACAGAAACTAGTAACAGAAACATGTGCATAAACCAAGACACATTCTATATACTCTATCAAACAGAGTTGCTGTTCAGTGATGCTAATTTCTTGTTTTGTTTTATTAATGACTTACAAGTTATCTTCTACTTTCAGCATATTTGTGGATCCTACCAATTTAAATGATGGTCTGCATTATTATGAGGTCTATGGTATTGACTGCAAAGCACCATGGCGTGGTCCTCTTTTCAGAATTCCAATTACTATAACCAAGCCCATGTCTGTAACTAACAGAGCTCCTCAAGTTTCATTTTCAAATATGTTATTCCAGCCAGGTGTGCTTTAGATAATCAAGCTATTCTTCTCTATGCTTCTTTCTTCTGATGACATTCTTAGGCTGGAATTTGGGATCTACATGTAATGTGATTCAACCAGAATGTTTGAGCTATGTGCCTGGGGCTTTCTCTTTTACCTTAGATTGAAAATGTTTCCAGAAATCTTAGTGCATTTAAATCATTATTTGCAATTCAGGTCTAGTTTATATATTCTTTAAAACCAATACTTGTCTTAATTTTTTGCTTCACTAGGCCATATAGAGAGGAAATATATAGAAGTACCACATGGTGCATCTTGGGTTGAAGCAACCATAAATGCATCAAGTTTTGATACAGCTCGAAGATTTTTTGTGCACACAGTAGAGGTACAATCTACAGCTTGAAACTATTATAGATTAAGTATGGACCTTCTTTTGACATGCTCACTATGTCTAGATATGTCCATTGCGAAGACCATCTACACGGAGGAATGTGATTACTTTTTCTTCCCCTGCTGCCAAAAGCTTCACCTTTAGGGTAGTAGGTGGTCAGACATTGGAACTAGTCATAGCTCAGTTTTGGTCAAGTGGCATTGGGAGTCATGAGACCACCCGCATAGATCTTGAGGTAACAGGATTCATTTTTGTAGAATGAACTTATTTTTCCCTCAAAAATATGTGGGTAAGTTTTGCTCCTCTCTCTTAATAAAACTAATTCTCCTAGTTTTTTGAATTGGCCAAACTACATAATGATTGTTTCTCATTCATTCATTATGTATCTCAATTCCTTTATTACACTGTTATTTATTTGGTAAAGGCTGTCAAAAGCTTTTTGCTGCGTGTGCACTAAATGTGGAGAGGACTTCAGCCTTTTTAGGTTTTTGGATAAAAAGAACTTTTCTAGGAGGAAAGGAGAGCAAAGAAAATAAGATTTTCACCATAAACAATAGAAGATGATAAAGATAAAGCTTCCATAAACATTATTACAAGAGAGCTCTTCAATCCCTATGCATATATGACAAGGAGATTCTTGAAGTATCTGTGTGCTTAGCAACTCCAAAAGTCTGCCAACAAAACAACCATGTCTCAAAGCCAGTCTAGAGACAAGGATTTCCTCGTAAAGAAATAAGCATTCCTCTACAATCAGATAGTAACCTATTATTTGTGATCCACATAATAAGCTCAAAGGAATCGCCCTTAGTAACATGGCATCAAACTATCTGGGGTTTGATTGGCATCATTGACTGAAATTTAATCTTGATTAAAATGCAAGATGGTAAGTTATGCTCCTTAGATTAATAATTAAAGAAAATAACAATGACAAAGACAAATAATAAATGCCCAAGTTAATTATTAAATGACTCCCTCTCACTTCCCAAAGTGGAGTTAGAGTCCAAAACTTGTCTAAAACAAATGGCTACTGCAATGGGCTGTGTAGCCAATAGCCACTATATTGAACATTACATCTTTAGATAAGAATGGTTGTATTAAAAGTACTGATAACCATTTCTTCAATTAATTGTCAAGCAAAGCATAATTTTTCATCGTTTTGCACCCAATGATGCTTGGGGTTTGCATATTTTCCCTATTTTCTTTCGCCAATGCAACTCAAGTTGATTTCCATTAATTAGTGGAAAAATAAAAGTTGAAAGGGAACAAATTTTATTAATCTGTATCATACTTAATACATACTCTCATCTTCTAATTATAGGAAAACATTGTCCCTGATAAAGGAAAGTGAAGAAACTGTGATAATAGAGGAAATAAGGAAATAAACTATATAAAATATTCTAAGATATTTTCTACTATTTATAACATTGCCCCTCAAGTTGGTAAATGAATATTGATCATTTCCCAACTTGCTTATAAGTTCTTGAAATTTATTGGTAGGAAGCTCCTTAGTATTGGAGTCCTATGAAAATATGAGTTGTAACAATAAGGCCATTGTCTAGCTTTTCTTTGATAAAGTGTTTGTCAATCCCAATGTGTTTGGTCCTATCACGTTGAATTGGATTGTGAGCAATACAAATGGTTGACTTGTTATCACAAAATAGCTTCGTAAGGACATCAACTTTAATCTTAAGGTCATCAAGTATGATTTTCATCCACAATCCTTGGCATATGCTCTATGCCTTGCTTCTTGCTTTTCCAAGTAACCAAATTTTCCCCCAAAAACATATGATATCCAAAATTAGATTTTCTATTTATTGCATCAAAGTACGAGAGGATCTTGTTAACTTCCTGCATTTGACTTTCTCAAGGATTAAACATAAATTGGCTAGCCACACTGACTGTGTAGGCAATGTTTGGTCTAATTTAAGATAGGTAAATTAACTTTCCTACCAACTTTTGATACTAAGACTTCTCCATATATGGATTCTCTTCACTTCCTATCCTGTGATTTTGTTTTGGTCAATTCGAACTTTTGAGGGTCTACATTTAAGCTTTCCTTACTTCTTTGAAGAGGTTGAGGACACACTTCCTTTGAAAGATAAAAATATCTTTTTTGGAACATGCCACTTTTATTCTAAGAAAACACTTTAACTTTCCTAAGTCTTTCATTTCAAATTAGGTTGCCAACTTCTCTTTTAGATCAATTTTTCTACTCTATTGTCATCTATAATGATCATATGATCTGCATAGACCTATAGTGAGTTTGCTAGCAAAGAAATTTTTATGAATATAGTGTGATTACCTTGGCTTAACTTGTATTCCAAGGAAATCATTACCTAAGTGAATCTCCCAAACCATGCTTGAGGAGACTATTTGAGGCCATATAAGGCCTTTTTTAGTTTGCACACTTTGTTCTCCTGATAATGAGCTTCAAATCCAAGGGGAATTTCCATGTGATCTTCTTCCAAATCTTTATGAAGGAAGGCATTTTTAATGTTGAATTGCTATAAATCCCAACCAAAATAGGCTTCCATAGAAAGGATAACTTACACTATGTTCATCTTTGCTATAGGGACAAATGTCTCCTCATAGTTTATCCCATAGGTTTGGGTGTATCCTTTTGCTACCAATCTTGCTTGATAACGATCTACTGTTACATAAAATTTGTACTTCACTGTGAATATTCATTTGCACCCTACAACCTTCTTGTCTTTGGGTTTATCAACAATCTCCTAGGTTAAACTTTTATCCAATGCCTTTGTCTCCTCTTTCTTGGCTTGAACCTAATGCTCATCTCTCATAACTTATTGGACTGAAGTTGGAACTTTTGTTGCATCAATGGCAACAAAAAAACTTTGATAGTGATGATCAATGCAAACATATTAAGAAATAGGATATTTAACACAAGACATTTTTCCTTTCCTCAAGATAATAAGAATATCCACATTAATCACCTGAGTGTTACTTTAAAGGACATTATTATCAACAATTACCACCTAAGTGTTACTTTCAAGGACATTATCATCAACATTTACTACCTTAGTGTTAGTTTCAGGGACACTAATCGACAATTCTTCTTGCTGTGGGACCATAATGTGTTTCCTCTTCCTTTGGTATATTTTGCCAAAAACTATTTTTCCTTTTCAACTTCATTATGGATTTCCTCTATTATCTCATTGGTGACCTCACCATTAGCTCTTGGGCCATTTTGAAAAAATAAGGTAATGACTCTAGCGTAGACTCACCTCCGGCTTCTGGAGTACTCTCCCCTTGAAGTTGAGGACTAACAAAGAATGATTCAATTTCATGAAAGGTGACATCCATGGAGATGAAGAAATGATGACTTTGAGAATGATAACATTTGTACTCCTTTTTATTTGATGGGCAACCAACAAAGACACATTTCATTGCTATTGGGTTTAATTTATCACAATTATGATTATAAGAATGAACAAAGGCAGCGCAACCAAAGACACGACATGGTAGACTTGACGTTAAGAGAGAAGAGGTAACAAAGGACATTAGGAACTCAATGAGACTAACACTGTTCAGGATATGAATGGGTAACTTGTTAATAAGGTAAGTGATAATTAAGATAACTTCCCACAATAAATATTAGGAATAAACATTTGGAAGAGGAGAGCTCTAACAATCTCAAGAAGATGACAATTTTTCCTTTCTGCAACCTCATTTTGTTGGGGAGTGTTAACACAGCAGTTCATGAATAATTCTATTTTCAATAAGAATTTAGAAAACACATGATTTACGTACTATGTCATTATTACACCTAATTTTTTTTATGGACTTACCAACTGATTTTGTACAAGATGGAAAAATTTGATAAACCTCATATTTATTTTTTATTACCTAGGTCCATGTTACTCGAGTACAATTGTTGATAAAGGTCACAAACTTGCATTAGATATAGATTCAACAAGTCCCCACACATTATAATGTATTAGGTCAAAAGGAAATGAACTTTTATTATCACTACTAAGAAAAGATGAACAATGGTGTTTTGACATTTGACAAACATCACAATTGAAAGACTCAACAAACTTTTTCTTTTGTGAAGAGATAAGGAAATAAAGAATTAGGAAGGACAAACGGTAGATGCCCAAAGTGCCTATGGTGAAGCCATATACAGAAAGTAGCCCAAGTGAGCTTGTGTATAGAAATAAGACTATTAGCCAATTTTGGGACATGTAAAAAACATTATACAATAAAATAAAGGGTTCAAGTTGAATGCTATCGGAGCTAACAACGGACACATTATCGTTGTTTAGCAACTAGAATGAGTTGCTTGTCAGATGATGCTATGGAATATGATGAGAATAGTACAGGAAAAGGGGTTATGTGATTTGTTGTCCCAAAATCAAGAATCCAAATGCCCTGAGAAGCAAAGCCAAAGGTATTGAATGAGCTCTTACTTTTCATGGATAGGGTACATGAACTATAAGGCTTACTCATGGACTCAATAGCATCCTAAGACAATCAATTTCTTCCTTGTAGGCTTTTATATCCTCCTCAAATTGAGATTAGGTAGTTGGGGGATCCGTTGGAACGGGCAACGGAAAAAGAACTCCCAAGATTGGGAGCTTTGATACCAAGTTCAAAGGGAACAAATTGTAGTAACTTGTATCACACTTAATACACGTCATTATAAAGCATACAAATGAACTTTCTTTGCAATGCATCTTTAAAGAAATTGTGTATTAGTGTTTAGATGTGGAAGCATGTGTTTATGTTTGTATACAGTCATCTTTTAATGATGGAATAAACACTCCTTCAAGGTCCAACACTTTTTGTAACTAGACCTTGCAGATTATTGGACCCTCTAAAGAGAAAAGATGTCTTATTTTCTGTAGTGATCGTAATTTTTCTCATAACTTCTGGTCAAATAATTGAGAAAGTGGAAAGTTCCGTTTATTTTTCATTGAACATATCATCTTGCTAATTTATATAAAATTGCAGGTTGTGTTTCATGGTATAAAAGTCAATCAAGAGGAAATTGTACTTGATGGGAGTGAAGCACCAATCAGAATTGATGCAGAAGCACTACTGGCATCTGAGAAACTTGCACCTGTAGCTATTCTAAATAAGGTTATCTTGTAAAATTTAACTTCTTTTTGTTCTATTCCTTTATGCTTGTGATGTGGGACACTAATGAGGTTTAACTTATTCTCATAATTTATGTTAAACTTGCAGATAAGGGCCCCTTATCGACCAATAGATGCTAAGATTAGTTCACTTTCAAGTGATCGTGACAAACTTCCCTCTGGAAAGCAGATACTAGCATTGACATTAACGTGAGTAATTATAAATTCCATTAGCTACTTAATTTATCTTTGCAACTTTTAGATGACCTATTTTTACTATTCTGATTTCAGATACAAGATCAAATTGGAAGATGGAGCTGAAATAAAACCTCAAATACCATTTCTAAATGATCGGATATATGATACAAAATTTGAGTCTCAATTTTATATCATTTCTGATTCAAATAAGGTATTCTGATATTTAATTTCTACTTTGCTTTTAAAGATGAAGGATTGAGGGGGAACAGTGTCATATAATTGAAAAATAATGTATACCTATGTGTAATCTTTAAATATGTGTTTTTCCTTATCTTAAAAATATTTTAGATTAAATTAAAAAATAAGAAGATGAAAAAAAGAAACTGGTTCAAACCACCAGTTTACTGGTATATATATAATTAGTCATTTATAACAAATGTGGTTGAATCAATAATAATTAAATTTATATTTAATATTAATAATATTTTAGAAAT
>JAMLFT010002411.1:0-25659 GCA_026544285.1 Pachyrhizus erosus | reverse complement strand
AGCCTTATCTTCAGTACAATATGGTGAAGGGGAAAGTGACAGAGGACAAAGTAGAAACAGTTTGAGAGACAATCAAACTAATTCCAGCCACTAATGAGAATCATAATTAAACATAAAACTAAAACCAAAAGTTAAAAGACATTATCTTCTCCAACAACTAGCTATCACGTTATCGGAAATAAATACATAACACCACTCTTTTGAGAGACAGAGAAGATTATCATCAACGCAGTTTTTTCTGACTCTGCAGAATTATCCACTTTCATGTATCAACCACTGCATGTACTCCTTTAGAGGTGTATTTTATATGTTATTATTTTTGCAATTATTAAAAAATTCTTTCCATCATATTTTTATATCTATATTTTATATTTTTAACCATTTATTCTTCAAAAAATTAACATTGCCTAAAAATACCCTTATATTCTAATTTAATTTGTTGATTGTAAATCCAATATTCAAAAGATATTTAGTTATTATGAACTTTAGTTAAATTATTATATACTAAAAATTATTTACTTATTATCAACTTTAATTAAACAAAAACAAGTATTTATCATGTGTACCTAATTCATATTAAAAACACACTCTTACAAAGACAATGTAAATTTAGAACAAATATTTAATTATTTTAATCAAAAGTAGAATTTGCTTATAAGTATATATAAAATACATTTACATTTACATTATTAGTGGTTTAGATTATGAGTTTCATCACATCAGAATGAAGGTTGGTAATGACATAGACTGATTCAATAAATTTAACACAATACAGAGAATTAATTTAGGGTGCCAGCAGTCCAACTTATTTTAAATTTAACTTCTCCTTATAAATAAAAATTGGGTCAAACATTTATTAAAAAATATGTAACTTATTTTTAATGAATAAATAATAAAATAAGAAGCTTTTATAAAAGCTAATGGATGTAGCTTATCTGTAGCTTGACCGAAGTTTTTCTTAAGAAGCCTACTCATCAAATCCTTCTCTACATTTAAATTGACATTACATATTAAAAATAGCCTATTTAACTACCCATAGTCTCATATCAATTACGTACTTAAAGAAAATTGATAGAACAAAAAAGGAAAAAAAAAAACTTAAAAATTACTTTGCCCATAATTTGTCTTTAGTTGTAATGTACAAAAAATATTGTAGACATATATAATAAAATATTATTAAGCATAAGTAATAATATATAATTATGCCATATAGAATAAATATTTTAAAACTAATATTTAAATTTTATATTATTATATATATTATTTTTAAATGATTATTAAAATAAAATTGTATTAATTTATTTAATCTCTAACATTTTTAAAAATTAAAAGTTTTAAGTATATACATTTTAATATTTTTATTTATTTATATTATAATTAAAATAATTTTATGTAAATTAAATTAATGTTATAAAATATTTTTATTTTATAAATATACTTTTTTATTGGACAACGTAACTAGTTCCAAATAAAACTAAAACTTTTAAAAAAATTTACGAAACAACTTTCAGCTTAAAAAGAACTTTTAAGTTAAAAAAAAAAACGAAAATGTAACAAACAAAATTTACTTTTTTTTTAACTTAAAAGTAATTTATAAATCTTAAAAAATTAAGCCAAACGAACTCTTAAAACTGATTTAAAATTTTGAAGAGATAACATCAATTTTCATATAAACTTGATGAATAAATTGCAAAAAATATTTGAAAAAATTATCAAATTAAAAATTTACCTGTATATATGTTTTATCATATTTTATTATTGTATTAAAATGATGTTCCGATTAATTGCCCCCCTAAACCTTACTTTATCTATCTCTCATTCTCTCTAATCGAATAGGAAAGAAGGAATTACTTGAAAATTCTTGGCAATTTGAATGTGTTCGACATATAATGTAAAATCATTTGTATTTTCATCTAATAACTTTTTTTTTTTAGATAGTTAATTAATATATGATATCAAAACCTCTATAATCGAGTGAGTAAGTAATTTCGAGTTCAATTCTTGGCACAAAATTAGGACTTATGGAAGAATAAAACAATTAAAGTTTAAGTTTTAGATTTATAAAAATAATTTATTATTAATTTTTATAAAAATAATCTTATATATTAAAAAAATATTACAAATGTTGATAAAAGAAGGTTTAAAATATAATTTTTTTTAAAAAAAAATTATTGACTGTTATAGCATACCTGCAGAAAATAAGTGAATTTATAATTTGACTTATTATAAGAGGTATAATGATTGGCATATCACAGTAGAAAATGAGTCCAAATTCAAAAACATCCGTAAACTTAAAATTCATATCATAGAACTGAGGAAAACTTGATTTACTTTTTAGGTCTGCTTTGAAGCGCATAAACAAAAAGGATGACAGTGGATTATCAACTAAGCAATATCCCATGTCCTTAGCTTGCCCCACCAATTTCTCCATTAGTATTCCACCACACTTTTATCTAACTATTGTTATAGCATCTGCAATGTATAATATAAATCTTTATTTTGTATACTTAAAATTTATAATAAATAAATATATAAATTCTATTTTTTATTTATATTATAAAATTACTTTTAATTATTGATTAACTTTTTAAATTGTAATTTAACTTCAAATTAAAATAAAATTAATAACCTTATCTTTAAAATAAACTCTTAAAAATACTTTCAATCAACAATAATTTCTAAAAACGTTATCATTTAATATAAATATTTTATCATCAAACGTTTATAAATTAATTGAAACAAAGATATTTTTCTTAACCAGAGGTCTCAAGCTTCAATTCTAAATATGTATAGCATTAAATATTCAAACAAAAAATTTTATTATTTATAATAATCATATTGAATTTAAACAAGACTATCTTAAAAATTAATTATTAGATAATTTTAAATCATTATATATCTATAGTTTTAATTAATATTTACATGATACATAATAATTTATCCTTTAAAGATACATGTAGGTTATACCAAAGATATAAATAATGTAAATTCTAATTTATATGTACAGAGGATTGTCTGCAACATATATTCCCTTGGTCTTAGTGATTGAATGTATCTATGTGTAGTCCTTTGGATGTTCACTACTTTGTTCATGTCCAAAATTCTCCAACTTGATGGCTGAAATAGACTCTCAGACTCCCTTAGGCGCACCCACCATCAGCCACACCACAAGCAAACCATGCAACCCTGAAGAACACAGCATCAATCTGATGGTTGTGTTGGCAGCCATAGTGTGTGCCTTCCTTTGTGCTCTTGGCCTCAACACAATGTTGCAATGTGTGTTCCAATGTGCCAACCGTGTCCTCACTGAGCCTCTTCAATGGATTGCCTCACGGAGGCTCAATTCTGGCCTCAAGAAGAGAGAAATGGTGGCTTTGCCAACCTCAACTTACACCAATTCAGGATCTCCTTCTTCAGACTCTTATTGTGCCATTTGCTTGGCAGAGTTCTCTGATGGGGACAGGATAAGGTTCCTACCAAATTGCAATCACCGTTTTCATGTTGATTGCATTGATAAGTGGCTGCTTTCTCACCCTTCTTGCCCAATTTGTAGGAACTTGCTCAAGGCCAGTGATTCATTGCATATTGTAGTATCATAGTTTGATTAATTATCATACCTTACCTATCTTTCTTTTTCTCATAAGCATTTTTTTTTTTTTTCTATGATTAGTACTAAGAAGAGTTCTATGTGTTAAGGCTAGTTTGTGTTACATACGTGCCTACTCTTGCAATTTACCACCGTAGCATACTTATATAACCATGGGAAACCTTTCACTTATAGGATTTGAGCCTAGTATATCAATAACTTTTGGGACAAAATGCATTATGTCATTGGATTACATGTTATTGTTATGTTTCAGTTTTAAACTTTATATTATTTATGGTTTTTTTTTTTTCACTAGAGTTAAATACATTTTTAGTGTTTTTAAATATAACGAATTTTATTTTTAATCTTTTAAAAAATTGTAGTTTTATCTTTTTATAAATTTATTTATTTAAAATTATCCCTTTTACTATTTAATAATAATGTATTATCTATCTACTCGTGTTATGTTAACGATTATTTTGACATAATATATGATGTAAAATTTCTAAATATATATCATATTATTATTAAGTAAAAGTATCTTTAAAATTTTTATGTTTATAATGTAAAAAAACATAATATGAAAGCTCACTTTATTTAACAAAGCTAGAAAGATATAAAACATATCATTCATTTAGTCTAATTTTGAATTAATTATATTTTTAGTTTTCATACTTTAGTGCATGTGTGATTTTAGTTTTCTTAATTTTAGTTGTTGACATTTTATCTTTTTAATTTCTTAATTATTTAAATTTAAGTCACTCACGTAATGTATTACTGATTCGTATAAATTAGTAAAGAAAAAAGTGATTAATGCTAATTACAATTTAAAAATGATTAGTTAAAAGTAATATTAAATATATTTCTTAATAAAAATCCCTATTATTTTAAATAAACTATAAAGAGAAAAGTGAGAGTATTATTTAAAATTACCTATCGTGGAAACAATTTATTGCAATTTAGTTAGAGGTGAAAAGTTGATTTTTTTTAATAAAGTCTTACAAATATATAATATAATATTCTCAGGTAAGAGTGTTCAAAATCAATCCAAATTGTACAAACAGGTAAATCAATCTAAAAAAACAACTAAAAAAATTTAAAATCGAAAAAAATCACAATATTTTTTATTTGATTTCAAGTTCAGGTTTAAACCAAATCAAACTACAATGCACTCTAAGCTTATATTAATTTGTGTGTGTACTATGAGTTTAATTTTTATAAAATATAATGTAAAAAAATTTATACTATCAATTAATAAAAAATTATTCTATATATAATTTTAAAATAACTAATTATTATAAAAGTCAACGATCTTATCATACTCCACACGATAATTTATATAGTTAAACAACAGTGTAGAAGATTAACATTGTTAATGCATTTAAATTAAATTATAATCTCATTTTTCTATTATTTTATAATATTTTAAATAGTGTCTATCATGATGCACAAATAAATTATCTCTACTGTAATTAATCAAATCTATTTATTTGTTAACGAAAAAATTAAGTGTTATCTGTTGAGAAAATAGAAAATAAAACAAGGAAAAAAGCAAATTAACCGATCGAATCTAAATATAAAAGATTGGATTGTATTGATATAGATTTAACATTATTTTTAATTAATTGATCCAAACTGAAGCAGAAATCCTTTATTGATCAGGTTGAATAACTTAATTTTTACTTCAAGCTTGGAGTTAGAGTTTCATATACCCAGAATAAGGTATGTTCAATTTAAAATGTTTGCTATAAGATAATTGTCTCACATATATAATCATTATCAATATTCAAGTGAAGCAAAAGGGTGAAAGAGATCATCACCATAACCACAAGTTAACTGGGAAATCGTGACGCCATCTTGAGATAGAAACATAAGAATGATTGGATGAATCAACAAGCATTATTCTTTTCTTCTCTTTTTTATGCTAATTAAGATATCTTTTAACCGATAAATCAAAATTATTCTTTTAAAAGCATAAAAATTATCTAAATAAATTTTACATCTCTTAATAAACTTTTTTTTTTTTTATATATACGTTCAAATAAAAATGAAACATTAATTATTGTAAGAACCCAATTATTGTAACGTGTATCGAGCTTTCTTATTATCTTCCTTCTCTCTAAATGCATATTCTCTTGTTCTTAATGTATATTCTCTTCCGACACAACCAAGTGTGTGATAAAGCCACATTTGTCCCATCACTTTGTGCGGATTAGGGTTTCGTACCTTTACAAGAAAAACTGCGATTTGGAACTGAATTATGTTAAATACAATCATCATAAGCAGTCCCATTGATTGAATCAGTGGCAGGTATAGGATAATAGGAATGGGCCAATTGCCCCCACACACAAAAAAATTATTTAAAATATATTAAATAACTTTTCCCATGAAAAAATAGGTATTGTTTTTATAAGAATTTTTTTTAAATGAATATAAAAAGTTATAAGAGACAAAAGATAAAATAAATTAGATTTTTTATTATGGAATTATGTATTTTATACAAATTTAAATTTTTTTTTACATAAAAGTATTATAGACTGTTTTCCTATCCCTAATAGAAAAATGTTCTAGATCTATCACTGACGTGAATGTCTTGATTTGTAAAAGGGTCTAACAAGTGTTTAAAAAAATAAAAAAAGAAATATTGTATGTATTTAATTAAAAATTTAAAATTTATTTCATAAGTTCTGTTTTAAAATTTTCAATAGTATGTTAAATACAAGACATCAAGCTGAATGAAAAAGTCTTATCGATAATAATGAGTAAAAACACTAATGAAAGTTGAATTTAGAAAAAGTATCAAGTCTCTAATAACATAGTGAATCGGTGTTAGAATCTTTGTTATTAAAAGTATTTATGTTTAATATTCCACTATGTCTCAAATAATTTTTTTTCATAAGAAAGATACCTGTAAAAAAAAAAAAGGAAAATAAGAAATGTAATTTTTTTTTTACATTAAGAAATGTAAACTCAACTAAACGACATGTACACCAAGCTTATCTTGGTGGATGGTATGAATGCTGTTCGTATGAAATATATTTTTTTATTAAAAAAATTTGTGTAATAAATATATTTAATGATTTTCTTGTAATTATTTAAAATTAATCTTACAAATTAACATTAACCAAATTCTTATAACTTTATCCGTAAACCATTTGACTTTTGTTTAAAAAAAAAAGAGCACATGAATAATTTCTTTTAAATCTTAATGGATAGATGAAGTTAAACATTTATAATTATTAGTTTAATTGACTTGAAAAACGTATTTCATTATTTTAATTTATTTTTAGCAAATTTATTATTTTATCCATTTTAATTTTTTATATCAAATGAATTTGAATCAATTAACATTTTTCATTTCATCCACTTGTATGAGTAAGTTAAAACTTATTTATAGATAAGTTATATAAAAAAATTTCTACAAATTAACTTATACATAAATTAATTATAACTTAAGAAAAAAAAATCATTTTTTATTTTCTTTATTAAAAGTATTTCCAAATAAACTTATCCTAACATATCTAAAGAGAGATGGGATGAAGGTAAGCTACTTCATTTCAAGGTTGAGACAACGAACTTACCTTATACCTCATTGTGAAAGTAATGCTTTCAATAAATGTTATTCATTTCTTAGCAACATTTGTCATGTGATTTCCTTGTTTGTGAAGAAACCCTTTTCATTTCATCTGTCCCACCCAATACTCTCAAAGTTACCTTCTCTTTTAACAAGAAAATAGATATAAAATCAAACTATGTACAAAGGCAAACAATATACAAACCATCTTGAAAGCATGACTTATCCAGTATCTTTCTAAGTAATCCTCGTTACAGAAAGCATAGCTTAGTTATACGAATGTTAGAAATCTAGAAACACACAAGTTTTATTTGTCACTTCAATCGGTGTAATATTCATCATCATAGAATTCATCATCATCATCCCACTCATCATAAAGAAGAGACTTCAGCTGCTGTGCCCTTAATCGTTCTTGTATTCTGTCTCTGATTGCTGTTCCCTATGATATCAGTAAAACAACCAATGAGTCCATCATAAGATCTAGAATGCAATTTGTAACCAGTCATTTGTTATTATAGTAAGCAATCCTTTTTTGAGAGGTAAAAGAGACCCTACCATTTTGTGGCAACCTTCTTCAAACATCTCAAGAAATCCAGCAACCAACCTATCAGCATTTTCGACCCATTCGTTAGGGTGCATTCCAGCAATTTTTCCCACTGTTTGAATCTGCAAAGTTCAACATAGTCTTGCTCGTCATGTGAGAATCACTTTATATTGCATTGGAAATTATGTAAGGAATAAGAACTATACTTAAAAGTTAAAACAACAATGTGAGATTTTTATGGTCCCTTCAGCAAGGGACAGAAAAAATGACAATAATATATAGTAGATTGCTGTGGTCCAATGATATTTAACTCCCCTAAAGTGAAGAGAGGTGTAAAGTGTGAAAGTGATGACCTAGCTACCACTGATTTAAAGTAAGTTATGTTTATAAAATGCTTTAGGTTAAAGCAATGATTGGTGGATATGCTCGCACTATCGAACTTTACACATCTAACTTCAAAGAAGTCAAATCCAATCCAATGCTATAATAAACATGTATTCTCTTCACAGCATAATTGTCTTATATTTTTGTTATGTAACTAATAAAAAAGACAATTTTGGATCTCCTGAAAAATTCTAATGAAAAAAATAAGTGGAAGTATCAGGTAAGACACATACAAGTTCCATGTTTATTGATTAGCATGCATATTGTAATTGTGTAGGTTCTTTATCACTACTATTATTCTTCCCTAGAAGAGCGTAATGGATCATGAAATATAATCAAACAAATATTTGAGAATTTACTAAATACAATTTAATTATTTGAATCTTCAATATGCTTAATGCCATCTTGGCATTTGTTCTTGTCATTCATTGATTGGTTTCTTTCATATATATTTGCATAAGTATGACCTATGCCATGTCATATTTCAATCATACAATTGTGCTATCCAGTAAATGTTCATATTAAT
Source organism: Pachyrhizus erosus (assembly GCA_026544285.1). NCBI lineage: Eukaryota > Viridiplantae > Streptophyta > Magnoliopsida > Fabales > Fabaceae > Pachyrhizus > Pachyrhizus erosus. Next base: position 17,045 of record JAMLFT010002411.1, on the reverse strand, counting down.
CCTAAAATAGATATCATATGTACGCTCAGTCTCATTTGTATCTTTACAATTTAATCGTTATACTAAATTAGTCAATCACCTACCCAGTACAGTAGATGCAACTACTAGATACAAGAACTGAGAATAAACTTGAAATCTGACTGAGTTTCACTACTTAAACAATAATATTATCATATCAGCAATTACAGACTTCCTTCAGTTCTCCCGTGATCTATATAATGTACATTTGTTTTATGATGAGAATAGACCTTACTAATGACACCAGATGTTTGGCAAAAGACTTCCTAGAATATCATTTTGACATCATATATTTAAAAACAGTTTTATCCTATCATCATTGATATAACTTTTAAGATAATTTTTTTAAAATTAACAAACTTATCATACATAGTAATTTGTAATTAGATGACAATATAAAATTATTTTACACTATCAATATATAGCCTTTTTTTCTCTATAATTTATTAATTTTCATTGTGATAATTTCTTGATTGTCTCAGTAGATACTACTTACATAGTTTAAGGTGTTTTAATTTTCCATTTCAGAATCTTTTATATCTTTCTTCATTTTTAGTTTTCTTTTTGTGCCCGTTGAATTTAGAGAGGAAGATTTAGAGAGCAAGAGAACAGAATCTTTTAGAATTTAGATTATAAGAATGCTTTATTATTCAGTAGAATGTAGCACATAGGTTGTGCAGACACCCATATATAGGTTCTTAATAGACTTAGTGCATGTCTGATTTCGATTAATAAACGCACACATTTGATATTTTTTCATGTCTACACAAAAAGACATGGAAATTAGTTATATTAGCTTCAGCGTGATGCATGTCAATCGTACAATGTGATCCAAACAAACTGTCAGTGAGGACTATTTCCTAGGCTACTATTAATTAATTGAGACTTCCCAGACACTACCATCCATGAGTACTAAATATATTTTATCATGTGAAACATGAACATAATACTCCCTAAATGCATTAACTATTAGAGCAAATTATAGTAATATTCTTTTAAGTTTTTTTTAATTTTATAAACATCTTCTGTTTTTTTAACTATTACAGTAACCTCCCTTTAAAGGGTATTAGTATAATATATAAAAACGTGTCAATATAATATTTTTCAAACATTATAAAAGGTTAATGAAATATATAAGGTGGTGTAAGTATAATATTTTCTAACATTAAGAGAGTTAGTTTAAGAATAATAAAAATAATGATGTTAAGTGTGATACATGTAAAATACAGGAGGTGTCACTGTAAATTGCTCTAAATATTATTATTTCTAACACTTCCCCTGTAGCTAAAGCCTATAATAATATTGGATCCATAGTTGAAAAGGTAACATAGGGCATGATTAGACAAACCACTGAACATCCTAACAACAGCTGCAAATTGAGACAGCTAGAGATGGATGCAGCTGGAAATTGCTAGAGGTCACTGGAAAGTTGCTGTAAAAAACAATTACAGTTGCAACTTGCAAGTGGCCAAAAAGTCATGAAAAAGGCACTGGAATTTGTCAAAACTTTGTAGAAGGTGCTAGAAAATTGTCAGAAAAGTCATCTATACCATAAAGGTTGACAGAAAAGTGACAAGTCACTGTGAAATTTGCTAAGTGACAATTGCTAATCATGACAACTTGCTGGAAAAGGTCATCAGAAAGTTGCAGAAAATTTGCCAAAGAAGGTAGATGGAAAAGGCCACTGGTGATAAAAATTATGTGAGAAAATTGACGGTGGAGGAGTAGGGCAGTGGAAAGATGGAAGCAAAGCTATTTGTATGGGAGCATGTAACTAGAGAGAAGAAAATAAAGAAGAAAGCTACTGGAAGTCTGGAATTGGAGAAGAAAGCTTGTGAAAAACAAAATAGTTTCATACTTTAGGAATGTGGCAGTGGAACTGTGACGGGACTGGTCAAAATAATGGTATCACTCTTATACCATGTTAAATTCAGAGGAGGAGATTTGGAGGGGGAGAGAGATAGAGAACAGAATCTTTTAGAGAGAATTTAGAGAAAGGGAATGCATTGTTATTCAGTTGAATGTAGTACATACGTTATGTTAGATATCCATATATACTCAGGTGCTTAATAGACTTAGTAGAGACAATTTCCTCGGCTACTATTAATTAAGTGCAACTTCCCAGACACTAATTGACTAATACCTATAGGTGCGTGACATATCTGCAAGTTTTACCTAAATAAGTATTCTGATACTTAAAAACAAACAAACTGAAATGAGTAACAAACACGGCGTACATTAATGCCAGGAACCAAAAGATTTAAGATGTTTGCAGTAATTTTTATAATCCAAAGAATATCCCAACCAAAATCCAAGTTAGAAAGGACAGTTTATAACGTTTCCTTTGTCTTTACAACTTCTTTTTGAGAGCCTTAAACTTTTTCATGAGTTGAATTAGAATGAGGAAGGGGGATAATCAAATATAGAAAGATTGAAAATAATTTGCTGTTATACAAAGATAAAAGCAACACTTAATTAAGAAACAAATAATCTTTTCTGAACAATGGTAACCTGTCTCAAAGACTCGTGTGCAAACAATTACCAATGCAAATTCAAATCAAATGCTAATAGCTAATCGGATATTTCATGATCTTGTTACCTTCTTTCCTACTTTCTCTTGTTGTTTCTTCACTCTCTCCTGCAATTTTTTAAGTCCCATGTTCATTCTCAACCTCTTCTCCTGTGAATAAGAGATTATGTAACAAAGATAAGTTTCCCCACTAAGCAAGAAACCAAACCAATAATGCAACCGTTTACCAAAACATGGAGATTTTAAGAGCTAGCAAAACAAAGATGCTAACCAAAAGAACAAACCTTGACATAGCTGACACCGAGCTCCTTTCTTGTATAACCACGGTCTAAATTACGCATTACATATTGATTATAATCTTTGATAATTCTCATTATGATATCGGAAGTAGAAATTCCATCAGTTCGCTTTGTCTCCTTAAATTTTCCAACAGACTTAACCTGTATACGAAAATAAAAGTCATAAGATCATAAAAGGCAGCTGAAAAGTTTGAGATGGTTACAAATAGTCTTAATTTGATACAGAATGACATTATTAAAGGTGTAAGAGAAGACTGACAAAAAAATTAAACAAATAAAATGCAGCAACCCTTAGGCTAATCAGCATATATTCGGAGACATTCAATTTTTTTAAACTAAATTTGAACATAGTTGTGTCACTTGAACTTACATATTCATACACATCCTTTCCAGCTCCACTTGCATCAGTATAACTATGGTAATAGAATAAGGAAGGAAGTAATAACATATATGAGAACATATAGGAACTTGGAGAAAATGGTATCAGTCAGAATATAATTAAGTTATAATGCATGGAGAACAGTATCACACGGATAGAATAGAAGCATCACAGAACAACCAGGTGAAAAAATTAATAACAACAACAATAATAGTGTAATAATGAAATTTAAATACAAAGATACTTCAAAATTGGACGTGTATTTGTATTGTCATACTGGATACCAATACATGTATTTTACAGCTGCCTCCATCCCAGAACTTGGGTGTCTTTGTGTTATATTCTAACCTCTTATATATTATTTTCTTTGAATAGAGATCTAATTATTATCATAACTTTAGTTATATAACATTTTTTATTTAAACTTGACTACAGCAATATTTTTTTAATAAATTTTACAAAAGATTAAAGACTAGTAAAAATGAGATAATGATGAAAAAATATAAATATCAACTACGTAAAGAAAAAAAATAAATCAATAAAATAAATTAATAAAGCATAAGAAATATATAAATACAGTTATATTTTATTTAATATACATTTTGGTAGTCCTATCTTAATTTTTTAAAATATTATAATATTGAATTGTATTATACCGAATACTTGCATCCATATCAGGCAACATTATAATAATAATAACAATTATAATAAACAAGAAAACACAAACTCATCCAACATGAGACCAAATTTTACAATAGATGTAAGCAAAAACCAATTAAATTCATGAATCACAACTGACACCAGAAAAAAAAGGGCACTGTCATATAAATTTCAAAGTGCAAGCCTTTATTTAAATTTTTTTTTAGCCACACATGAATTACAAAAGCCACGATTTGTCATAATTTTAGATACCTGTAGTCATCATTACTCATTAATGCAAGGGGCTGGGAGTTCAAATTCGACCTCCCATTAGGTGAATTTAGAATGCCAAATTCTGACTTACAGAGAGTTCATGTCAATGAGTTGTGTGCAGGTATATATAATATATATATATACCACCATAAAAAATAATGTACAAAACCTCTCTCTTCTTCCTCCTTTGCAACCATAGACAATCACCCGCTCTTTTTCCTTCTAAACAGCTATGTTTTCAAAAGAAATTAAAGTACAGCCAATAATAGTTTTCATTGAAATGCCAAACTTAGCACTAAGGATTTCTTTTTTAGGATATGACATTGTACAATCATAATGTGTTATATGCCTTAGCCATGTCATGTCCTATATTTTTAAGAATCTGTTGTGTCTCTGTGTTTGTGCCAGACTTGTGTCCTTTATCATAGTTTCATATCTTTGTAGCCATGTTTCCTACTTAACAACCCTAAACTTTTCATAACACAGCTGCAAGAATAAAGAATGTCTACACATCCATTCAGTTTCAAGTTATTGGTGTTGATAATTTTTCATAAAGAATTCACAAATTTTAAACCTTGATCAAATACAAAAGAAAGAAGCTAGCCTGGGGCTGGTTAACCTTACGGAAGACTATCATGTGCCACGTAGTCAATTCTATGCTTGTCAAGGAACTCTTTAGTCATTACCCATGGTGCATCTGGAATAACTTCATCAACCCACCTGAAGCAAGTACAATTCAAATGCTTCACACACTCTTAACACCATAGTGAAAGCAATTAATTGAACTGAAAACGCAAGGGTCCAATACACTGGAATCAGGAATTTAAAAGCAATTTAAGTGAGCCGAACAAATTGACTGAATTTATACATTTTCTTTGGAAGATTTCAACCACTAGTTAGATTTTAGGAGACAACAAAAGCAAGAAAAAACCGTGGAGCTTATTAAGGATGAAGCAAACTGTTTTCAAAGTAAAATGTATTGGAAATAAAACCCATCCTCCAAAGTATAACCAGATGAAACAATACCATGGGTCCACAGCCATATACAAATAAAATAAGGGTGACAAAAGCCAATAATTTGATCAGATCAGCAGAGAAAAAACTTAGCATCTGAAATCAGCTATAAGATGCAAGTATGCAACTAACTCAAAAAAAATAAAAAAAATAAAAACCCTCGGCAACATAACATGAAAAAATTAACATACATTTCTACTGCCACAAAGGCACCAAAGAACCCTGACGTTACAAATTGGCACAAATGTACTCAGTTAGCTGGTCATCTAAGTCCAAAACAAAAACACTAGCTGGAATAAAGGAAACAAATAAATGACATACATGACTTGTCCATACTCTAAAATCAACACTATAATCTCATATGTATACTTTCACAGTTCCAATCTCACTATTCATCAGACTATTCTGGAAAGTAGTCAACAAAGGTATCATGGTCAGAAACCATACAATCAGTTTCCCAGCACAGTGCAGTGCAAGAAAGGCAAGTAAATTTCAAACACAACACGTGCTACTAAACTGTATTCAATCAAAACCTGACCCAAAGCAACTGTAATTCGTAAGTTTAGAATCTATACACTGACAGTGTATTGTCAACCAATTAGAAATCATAGTAGAGATGACTTTTAATATATATAAAAGTCAACAAGTTATCATATATGGTAATTTCTGATATGAGTATAAATCCTTTGTGTATGTACTATTTACTCATAATTCTTTGATAATTAAGATAGAAGCTTTCTCAGGAAGTGCAGAGTAAAAGTTGGAACATAAGAAACAACGAGTCAAACTTTAAAGCCCAAAAATGAAAGGAGAGGGGGAAAAAACCTGCAGTGGCGAAGAGACTCATAGCGTTCCTTCTCCGTCATAACAGTTTTGCCCTTATACTTATGGGTGAGCTCATCATTGCAGCATCCAACAAGGAGATAAGTGTTTGGAAACCTTCAGTTAAGAAAAATCCAAAGGATTGAAACAGCATGAGCAAGTTCCCTCAAACAACAACTAAGTTCAAAAATAGAAAAAAGACTAATTCAGCATAACACACAAAACCATGCTTTGAAGTGGGAAATTGACCAAATTGGGGGTTAGTATAGTGGAAGTCAAATTTAGTCCATGAATATGTACCAACCAACCCAAAAGGCAACAAAACATGGGGTTGGACCAAAAATCATAAAAAAAGTGTTATTTTCAAATGAAAAATGAAGTTAGAGGGAGCTGGGTATAGAAAAGGAAGGTGGCTATGAAATTACAGTTTCTTGGCTTGCTCAAGAGAACGGGCATGGCCAAAGTGAAAGAGATCATAAATCCCATCAGCATAGACTCGAACAGGAGATGGAGTTTCCTTGCTTTCCCCAACTTGGCACACTTGTTGTTCTTCCATTACTCTCTCTGTGTGTCTCCGCGTGTGAAGGAATGAAGAAGAGTGCGTGTGCGTTTGAGTAAGGTCCAAGATCTGGCTACGATCTTTCCAAACCGTTTGTTTGGACCCACCTCAGACCTGCCCTGCCCGGGTGAAACGGATGGAAATGGACCTAAATTTTAAGGGTGTGTTTGGAAATCCATGTCTTTTTCAGTCCATTACTTCTATGCTTTTTGCTTTGAAATGCGTAAATAGACCTTTGAACTCTTCCAAACCATAAACCAAATATTCAGTAAGTAGTTATAATAAAGGAGCATTGTTTGATTCAAGTTATAATTTTGTAATGTTAGAAATTACACTTTTAAAAAATATTATATTTAGAAGTTTTATTTTCAGAAATATATTTAGATAATATTTAATAATTTAAAAAAATATTTAATAGAAAATTGAAAAAATTAAAGTGTAAAAGAAAGATAAAATAATATAATAAAAATACACAATAACTTATATTCTTGTATAAATATGAAATACACATCATCTCTTCATAAAAGTGAAAATAACTTAAAATGTGAATGTAACTTTTTTAAAAATAAAACATATCTTAGAATATATTTTCACTCACAAACATAAAAGAAGATGACGTGCAACAAATGCTCATGAAAGATAAGAAATAAAAATTAAAATGATTATTTTCTAGTGATTATTATAGTTAGGATTTTATTATATTATAGTAATTATAATAATTAGGGTTTTTAGCATTTTAGTAAAATTTCAAGGTATTTTTATTACTTTAGTTTTTTAGGTTGATATGAGACTAATATTTACTTTGAAGTTAGTTGTATTTAAAGTTTTTAATCTTTTCTTAAAATGTGTTTCACAAAAATTGAACATAAATATTTTTTTTCATAAGTTCAATATGTGTTACCAATTGAATCACACTTGTTGTGTAGAATTAGATGATTTTTAAAGTTATTTAATAGAAAAGAAAATAATATAATGAAAAATATATTTTTTACTTGTTTAATTGTTTAGGAAATAAATAGGCTTGACAACAAGGTAGGGTAAGGATAAGTATGATGATCCCCATCTTTATTCTTAATCTCCAACATTATGCATGTCCTTGTCCTTATTCCCAATCCTTAATAAAGTTAATATTAATCTCTATCTCTACTTGAGGTTGGGTATCTATGCCTTGTCACCATTTAACTTATTGATGTCGTATTTGTCTTTGTAGCATCGAGTGAGGTCTCCTATTGGGTGGTTTGACTTGTGGATAATGCATGTGCTAGTGGGATGTTAAAAATTTAGGATATTGTTTATTTTTTAAAATAATGAAATAAAATATTTAAAAGATAATTAAATTATATTAAACTATATTTATTGATGACACGTAAAAGACATAAAGATAAAAATTTGTTACAAATATTTACAAAAGAAATTATTTGCTAAAGGATGTTCCACATGGAGGTCTTTTTTATTGTTGTGGTTTACCTAATCGTTGTTGTTGAGCTATATTCATTTGTAGTTTTTTTTTTTTCTGCATTCAAGTTGAGTCGGTTGTAGTTCCCTTATCATAGCATGATCATCATCATTATGACCATCATCAATGTCATTATTATCATCACTATCATCAATTATTATCATTATAATTATTATGATTATCATCTTCTTTATTGGCGTCGTCACCATCCATGTCCCTTAATTTAGTAAGTATCATAGGATGATAACATTTCATTGATGGTGTTGGATTATATGCAAATCGTGGTGTGGTGGAATATATTGTGAACATATTTGATTGTCTTTAAAAAATATTTGAAGTATAAGGAACATGATGAAATGAATATTGTGAGGTATATGCTAAGAACCACGATGGTTGAAAAATTTGTTGATCACATTAGGCCATATATCTAGTACAGTCCCTTTATTGATAAGTAGATTGTCCAACATATTGATGATGTTGGGGCATAAATATGAAAAACCTCATCAATTAATAAGTTGATTGGCCAACAAATGGATCGTATTGAGGTATATACCTGAGAAGGTTTGGTTGTTGATAATTAGATTATAGGCGACGATACAAAACATTTGGTTCTGGAGTTGTTTGTTGTGGTTGGAAAAAAAAGTATAGTGTTTACTTAAAAATAATATAATTTACTTACCAAAAATACCAATTTGAAAATAATATCATTTATGATACTATTTACTTACTTTCTCATTATATGGTGACTTTGAACTTGATATATATCGTCTAGTTTTTGGTATATACCATTGCATATATTTTGAATTTTTAGACAAATGATCATGATGTTATTGACCTTGAACTAGACGATTAAGTTAGACATTCCATATTAAAATCCACCTTTGATGATACTTAGGCTAAATTTTGTTTATTTTTTTTGCTCATATCATCTTTGTAGGCTTGATCAAGATTAGGTGAGTCACACATAATGGTTTGTTGTAGGCCAAATTGTTTCATTACCTTATCAATTGGGTGTCATTCAAAAATTGCAAAATTTATAAGAGGTACTAATGCACAAGCAACTAGAGAAGCCTTAACATTTATTAAGCGTCTTATTTTAGATTTGCAATAAAGAGTTCACAAAAACTACAATGTAGATAATATTAACTTCACATCATTATTTAAAATTAGTATAAAAAATTATTAACAGTAAAATAAATGTTAACCTCTTTTTGACGTAATATGTCAAATGTGTAACAAATGAAATGTACCGCATAGGTGAAAGCAATAGATTTTTTCGTAGGACGAGACCACTTAATCGAATAATAAAACATTTGTCATACTAGTTTTTCCTTAATCATAATTTGTAATAGAACAATAAAAGATAATTTTATGCATATACGCACAAGAGGAAACCTAAGTCCTTTCTGAATCTCTTTATCTATGTAGCTTTTCCATGTCAAGTGAAATACATGTTATATGATCTCACACCCATGATTAGAGGAGCAACATTTGTCCTCTAATATCAACGTATTGTTAACATGCATTACATTTAAAGGTACACTCAAAAAATAGGTGAGTTTAAGGGTTCATGAGTTGGCAAATCTACAACCATGCTTAAAGGCAATGACCCATATTGTTAAATTGAATGAATGGTGGTGTGATTGTAGAGAATTTTAGACACTGTGATTTCCTTGTTCTCATGTTATTGTAGCATGTACCTATAGTCATTTGGGTTGCGACTTGTTTATTGATCCTATGAACAAGTTGCAAAACATTTATAAGGCTTATTAACATAAGTTTCATTCCCTAGGAGATGAAAACTATTGGTTTCAATGTTGAGGTCCAAAATCTATTCCTAATCCTACCATGTGGCGAGAGAAATCAAGAAGCCAAGTACTATTTGCATTCATAATAAAATGGATGAACCTATACCAATAAGCCTAAAAATGTTTGTTATGTTAAACAAAATGAATAATCGTAGTAATCGTCCTTATAGGTAACAATATATGTAAAATTACATATAATTATGAAGTTATTTTCTTTATATTCAATTTATCTAAAATTTCACACACTTTGTTTATTATGATATTAAAAAAAATTAAAAGCTAATTTTTAACTTGATTTCACCAATTTTTTTAAGAAAATGTTGATAGTCATTTTTTACAAAGCCTAAAACATGCCTTTTATAGTATTTTTTTTTAAAAAAGACTAAGTTATGTTTTAAAATACAACTTCTATATTTTAAAAATAAATAATAACAAAGTTGTGTTTTAAAATATGACTTCTTCATTTGAAGTCATGTTTTAAAACACAATTTATCCATTCTCTATAAAACTTTCAAAATCTACGTATTTTTGTAAATTATAAAAAAAAAATACCTCTATTATGTAAAAAGAACCCTTCTTTTTATGCTCATGTAAAACATAAGTCCCATTAAATTATGTCATTGAATAAACTTTAATAATTCTATTTAAGTGTAAGCGACATCAAATATTAAAAAAAAAAAATAGATTTTGAGTTTAAAATACTACTTTATTTTTCTTTTTTTTTTATATTATAAACCAAGCTTAAGCCATACTACACAATCTATATGATAATTGAAAAAGTATTCCCAATATTTTTTTTCATAACAGATAGAAAACAAAAGATTAAGAAACTACATAAGACTTATAATAACAATTCTTTTAAAACTAAATTGATTATTGAACTAGTCAAGACAATGGTTCAAAATTTAATTATTCAATTATGATTGGAGTATGATCGTATTAATATTAATAAAATAATAATAATTAAACATTTGTAAAATAATGTTAAATATATATAATATCACATAATTTTATAACAAAGAAAACTAAAATGAAACATAATTTTACAAGTTATTAATATTAAAAAAATATATAAAAATCTAAATCAAATAAACCATAATACATATGTTTAAATTATAATAAAATACAATAATGATCATTAACAATATAATAATATAATATTATAAATAATTAAAATATAAAAAATTATAATAATATAAATAAGTAGATTATATATTTTATAAAAATTAATATTAATTTTTATAATAATTTATACTTATTTAAAGTTTTTATTAAATAGGTATTTTTATTTATTTTTAAAATATTTTATATTATATTTAAATAATAAAAAATAAAATAAAATAAAAATTTAAAAATATCAACTTAAACTAATTTTCTCCATTGATTCTTAATCAATTTTGAACTAATTTAACATGTTCTTAATTGATTGTTATCCATTTTAAAATCATCTAATTTTTTTTAAAATAATCGTACCGAATATCAAACCAATTCTCGGTTAAATAAGTTTAACTATACTTATAACATAAATATAGTATAAATTTATGGGCAGAGTCTAGAATGGTCCAAGTGAAAGATCTAAATTAGGTACCTTAATATTCACATGTGTTGGCTTCACGATAGACATGAATGACAAAGATCTTACAACGAGGAAAGTGGAGAAAATTAAGGATGTGAGTGGCATGGAGGAAGTCCCAAGTTAATGATTGTAGTTCAATGGGTATTTTTTTTAATAATATTAAGTATTATCAACTCACCAATATCTACTTTAAGGGCATACACATCATTGTCGTCATCGAACACACCAACAAATTATGAATTTGACACAACATCATCTCCTTTACAATGCCCAATAGGAACAAAATGATGAAAAGGAAGGCCAAATTAAAATCCAAGAAACATCTTCAAACCTTGCAAAGATCAGGATAATATAAAGGTCATTGGATCAATTACATATATCATAAAGAGATTGAAGTCCAATTAAAAGAGAGAGAGATAACATTGAACGAGTTTGATATCCTCATGACCCTAGAATGACAGAGACAACTTCCATATCATAATAAATTATGCAAACAATTAAAGAAAGACATTGGTTGAGATTATGAAAAAGAACATGCAAAATAATCAATCTAGTCATTAAATGAAACTAGTCGTTGAACGAAATTAATTGTTAGATAAAACTAGTTGTTAAACCTTATATAAATTCTTAAATAAATTGTTAGATGAAACTAGTTGTTAAACCTTATGCAAACTTTTAAAATTTACAATTCATATAACAACATTTTGTATCGCTAGTTCCTCGTAATATTTTCTACTTTTGTGAAATTTTTAACTTCCTTTTTTATCTTTCAAATGAATCATTATTATTCAGATTCTAAGATTGATAACTATGAAAAAGTATTGACGTCATAAGGAACTCGAGTCACTACCACAAAATTTGAAAAAGAAATTAATCAATATTTTTAAGCTTATTCTTTCCATGACTCCTTTTAATAAACTCCTATTAACTAAGACTTGAGATCAAATGATATAGAAATCATTTTGATTTCATTATACAAATTAGGTTGAGTAGAGTGTATTATATTGAAAAAAAGTTCCTTTTTTTTTTCATTTCTATCAAACTTTGTTTTAAAGAGAAGGAAAAGGCTCAACTAAGTAGAAGTACTAAAGGGAACCAACCTAGTCATTAATTATAAGTTATTAAAAAAATGAGTCAATCCAATCCAAATCATTTTTGGAAAGTAAAAAAAAAAAATACATATCTTTTCTCAGTCATCACAAGTTGGTGGATTGAGCATATTGTCTCACGAGGTGGCTTACCAAATTAAAAATACAAAAATACAAGAAATATAGAGAAAAAATATAAATTAAAAAAATCCATAACATACTAATTCATAATAACAAACACAAAATAAGAAAAAAGAATAAAAATATTAGAAAAATTTATATAAAAAAATGGGGAGGGTATAATTTAAAAAAAAAAAAAAAAAAAACTAGTTGAAACAAGCTAATCCAACTTACCTAAGATGATCCACCTCAATCCGTGAAAAAATAAACCATTTAAATTTAGAGCCTAGTGAAACCACTTTGACTCACAAGTTATAATTCATTTTAATACTTCTACAATTAAGTAAATGTTAAAAAATAGTCAACAAGGCATTTAAAAAAGCTACATGCCAAGTAAAAGGAAACATACAAATTGAACCATATATATATATATATATATATATATATGAGAAAAATTAGTACACAACCTTTTTTATTTAAATTGGATATATCAGCCATGTCCAAACTTTTCTTTTTGTCAAGACTTAGGAGTGTGCATAAAAACCAACTAAATTGGAAAAAAGACTATCAATTTTGAGAGAGAAAAACTGAACCATTTTTATGAAACACTTCAGTTCGATTCTTCGAAAAAAGCAAACCATACATGAATTAGAAAAGGATAATCAATCTGAACCGAACAAATAAAAAACAAACCGTTTTGAGAAAAAAAATCAACTCAAACCAGTTTATAAAAACCATTGGGGTTCGAACTGTTCTAATAAAGTGGTCCATTTCAGTTCAAATTTTTGAAAAAACCGGTTTTGAACGGCTCTTCCACTGCAACTATAAGATGGCAAACATATATGGTTCATGCGTGAACAATGTTAAGTCGAGAATCTTTTATGGTTCATTTGTGATATAATATAGGCTTGCACTTCAGTACTTGACAGTGCTGATTGGTCCTTTGATGTAGAAATGAGTGTAAAAAACAGAAACTATCACTAAACTTGCATCTAATAAAAGCTTGAGATTTGAGTAATTAGCTGCATAAAAAAAACCGCATGTTCAAAAGCTTAAAATATAAGACAACAATTACAAAAAAAAAAAAAGTTAACTGTTATTTCTAAAAAATTCTTGAGAATTTAGAAGAAAAATACATTTTGACACTGCATTACGAAGGATCCACAGTTAACGGAAAAGTCATGGAATCAATCAAATTTGAAATTTAACAAATGCTGCTGTCTTAAGATCACACAGAAAATCATAATTCGTATGGTAGCAAAGAAAAGTTTTTTGACTTAGGAATTAACATTAGAAGTTCTAGGATCAACTACAGTAACATGAATTTGTAGAGTGAAAATGCATGCCTCCCTCTCTAAACGGCCTCAGTCATGCATTTGTGTTTGAGTTAGCAGAAATTTCCTGGCAGAAGCATTATAACAAAAATGATTAGTCCAAACGGACAAAGAATGCACAAAGCTAAACTCAACTTCACTCAGAAGTGTGAATTTCAAATCATGAAGATTAGTTGTTGCAAAAAGTGGTATGTGACATGTACTATTGACCATATGACAAGTCTAAGTACCACGAATGTGATTACCTTAGTACAAACATATATATAATGGACATCAGGATTCCGTCCTAGGGCTTCTTCTACAGAGCTTCCATCATCATTAAGTGGAACAGGTTTTGTCAGCTCCCAAACTGGATTATCAGGATTCTCTTCTGAGGCAAGTTTCTCTGCATATACCATGACTAGGCTTAATTTACACTCCAATTGTGAATGCATAAAACTAAAAAATGCATATGTACTTGATTCAAGAGTAGCAAATTAGCAATTTATTAAGGAACACTTAAGTATGATGCTTTAAGGGGAAAAGTTAATAAAGCATTTGTCATACATCAAAAGCCAGATGGCAATGCCTCATGCATTAAACCAGCAAGGAAGTAACCACTAATTCAGAAAATCCCCAATCCCCACAACAATAATGCAATTTTTTTTGTGTGTGTAATTAGGAGGTATATGAGATTTCTTATTTGACACCCAAGTAATCGCTCTCCCACTAAATCAGTCCATTTTAGGGTAAAGTGATACCTCTAAGCATTTTAGTTTACAAGTATTACTCATGTGAAGCTTAGCTTTATTCCAACTTGTATGTTATTTGGGACTTCTGAATTACTACTAAATGACAGAACTGGCAAAACTAGAAGCTTGTAGACACACATCTGAGATATAGAACAGAAAAGTTGCAATAGGTTCATAAAACTTGGAATACAAAAAGACATTGATATTAAGATTTAAGCCAACCTATCACATGGAGTTTTATTGTCCATGAGCATGAATCCCGTAGCAAACGTAGGCGATACAGTGGAGCTCCATATGTCACCTGCAGTTTTTACAAGCATTCAAGGCTGATCAGGTGAAATGCAAAGACACATTCTATTCATTGGAGGGTAAATCTGAATGCAGATTGATACTTAAAAAAAGAGGTGCAATTACCAGAACATAAACTCCTTTATCCTTGAGGACCCTATAGTGTGTCATCAACTGCTTCAATAGTGGTGAACAGATCAAGAATAAAAAAAATCCAAAATAAAACAGAAGCTGTAAAAGAATTATAGACTTTTGTTCATGGTTTTATTATACCTCCAAATCTCCTCAAGCATTTTTGTAGCATTTTGCCTTGAACTATTTCCACACTACAAACAAAAACATGCACCAAGCAAACTATGTAAGACTTGTCAAACGTACTAGCATTTCAATGAGCATTATCATCACTACACTCACCAAGATAGAGTCAAGAGTCCCTGAAAAACAAAATCAAAAAGTGTCAGTACAATCCCTTGTCCATTTGGCACTAATTATAATAAAACAGATAAGAAAAATACAACAAAACAGGAAGCACACCTTTGTCAATAACAGCACCAAAAGACTCTGATTCAAAATCACTCATATCTCTGACATCCATTTTCATATCTGCCCAATTATTAAGGATACTTCACACTGAACATCGTCATTACCATCTCGATGTTAAAATCTATAAAGTTCAATACTTATATAATGAATTTAAATAAAATGCATTGACATATTATCATGTCCGAAAAGTTGGTTCACATTTTTAATAACTAACTTAAAATTGATGGATAAGGTAATTTTTTTTATAGTACATGAAAATTAAACTCTATTATGATTCCATAAGATAGAAAATTGGCACGGATAAATCACAAAGCAGGAAGGATACATTTCAATTGGGGACAATCTCGGTATTTGTTTTTCATAGCTTCAATGACCACCGAAGATATATCAACGTTGACAACATCCGTGTAACCGCCATCAACCACCATGCCTTCGCTGAAAGCTGCAAACACGACAAAATCATTTTTTTCATCCAAAAACCAACAAACCAAATACCCCAAAACAGAAAAATCTAATTTTTATCCAATCCAAACAAAAAGGTGGGTACCCTTGAAGGAGATCTGAAGAAAAAAATAGAAAAACAAAAAAAAAAAAAAGATGGGCATGGATGGAGTGAAGAACGTGCCTGAGTTGCCACAACCAACAACGAGGACGCGGTGGTTAGAAGGGACATAAAGGTTGATGATGGGAGCCAAAGTGAGGTACTTTTGGTACCAATCAAAGGGACCAGGTTCGTTGGAGTAGCGGTTGTCCCAGTACCAGGGTTCACCATAGGCTTGAGTATTCGTTGTCATCACTACTCACTCTTGGGGAATTGAATAAATCTTCTTCAACTATGACTTCAATCCAATGCCTTATGAGGAAAATGTTGCAGTCACAAGTTTTTTTGTTCCGAATCTTGAAAGGGAAATGAAACAAGATTGTTAAGGAATGGAAAGTAACATCTACTTGCATTACGTGGCATGCGACATTATGGTAAGTGATACTTATATTGTCGGGCAATACTAAAATTAAGAATATTTATAAAAACATAAAATTAATTTTTAAGAGTTTTTTTTTTATGCATGACAAGTATTAAAGAAGTTATACTTTAATCAACTAGAAATTTTTTAAGTAATTATTATATAAGTAAACAAATATATCAGATTATGGATAATAATTTCTTTTGATTATATTTCAGGGACAAAGTATTTACTAATTTTTTTATTTATAAAATTTGAATTTGAAATTATGCTTGAAATTCAAATAGGATTGAATAAAATATAAATTTTTATATTATTGGTTTATAAATCATTTATTTATTTTTAAAGTATAAAATTCAATTTTAATATTTTTTAAAAAATTTACAGCAATTTAATTTTTAAATTTATCAACTTCATAATAAATTTAGTATTGATTATATTCGTGTTAAAAGAACTTACCTGCCATGAAGTTAATAAATTTAGAGACTTAGTTATATTCCTAAAAGTTTTAAGAAACATCTGTAAAAAAAAAAGTTTTAATAACCAAATCAACATGTATTATTATTTTTTATTAATATAATTAAAATTTAAAAAAATTAAAATTAT
>JAMLFT010002410.1:0-25664 GCA_026544285.1 Pachyrhizus erosus | reverse complement strand
ATGCGCTAATTTTTTTATCAACAACTGAAATTAAT
The DNA here is from genome assembly GCA_026544285.1 of Pachyrhizus erosus. Classification (NCBI taxonomy): domain Eukaryota; kingdom Viridiplantae; phylum Streptophyta; class Magnoliopsida; order Fabales; family Fabaceae; genus Pachyrhizus; species Pachyrhizus erosus. Next base: position 25,629 of record JAMLFT010002410.1, on the reverse strand, counting down.
TACTTTATTTTTATCTACTTTAGAAAAACTAAATCCAACTGTGGGATGGATGCAGGGTCATGGAAGAAGTTCCATAAAATATTAGCATTTGAAATCTTCTTTGTAGGTTATGCATGTAACCAAAGCAACTCTCCAGCAAGAAAAAGACTTGGGGATCATCCAAGAGCTTCCCAACACTTGAGTGCTTCTATTTAACTCTTTGCCCCCCCCCCCCTTTCTTGCACAACTCCAGGGCACTCTTTGAACCGTTGGCAAACACTCAGCTAAAATATAATATATTGGAGATTGTTTATTAAGAAATTAACAATTTGGAGAGAAAAATTCTTAAGTAGTACTGAATGAGCAATAAATTAATTAACTTAAAAACTCAAGTGTATCATGAATGTCCCAAAGAAAAAAGTTTGTCATTGCAATTTAGATAAAATCTAAAAGAGTACCAACAGATATAGACATATCATGGGGTTCACATCAAACAATATATAAATTTCGATGATGGTGAAAATTACTATGATTATTTTTTTCAGATAGGGTAGCAGAACCCCACACTTGATGTTTCAATTTATTACAAATTCAATTATATAGCTAGCCGGCTAAATAATAGTATGGATGCGAAGATGAGTTCACTTGAAAATGTTGTGACAGCGATTCCTCATGCTTGTTTGCTCCTCAAAGGCAATTGGGTATAGTTAGCTTACTACCTATAATTTTCTTTTGAGTAAAATGCTCATTCATGTTATCAGTAAAATCAATAAAATTTATTTTATGTATAATTTATAAAATAACTTTTATAAAAACCAACAATTTTATTATGCATAATAATTTATTAAATGACAGTATATTTAAATTATTATTTTTTTATATTTTGTTCAATTGTGGATGAAATATTTCTAATATTTTTTACATTGTATGTTTTTTTTCATAAATTTATTAATGAAAACAAATTAAGGAGAATAACAGATATTTTCATCATTAATAATATATTTTGTTGTATTAAATAAAAATAAATTAGAGATCTAAGACTTTTAAAATAGGAGAAGAAATTATGGAAATGAATCATAATCATTTGAGTCTAAACTAATAATCATTATTGATGTAATATTCTAAAATTCAAAGTATAAAAATTAAATTCATTAGGATTAATAAAGATTATAATAACCTTAAAATTAAACTTATCTATAAAGGAACAGTATATTTATTTTGAAATAGTCCATTAATATCTAGAATTTAAAATTTAAATCAAATTAAAACTAAAAATGAGTAATAATATTTGAATAAAAAATTATAAATAAAAATTAAAATAAAATATTTAATAGAAAAGAAGTCATATATATTAGATAAAGAATAAAACAACTCTTAAAATCAATCTTATAGCCTTATTCAAGAATGAAATCTTAAACTTATAAGTATTAATATAGATACAACTTTATCTATTTATATAGTGTTTCATTATATCTTCAAAAGTTACTACTGATCGGAAGAAAATGTTTTCTCTATTTTAAATTTAATTTTAGGATGAAAAAAAATTTTCAGCATAAGTGTTATCTTCTATGGAAAAAAAATTTGTTGATATTATAATAAAAAAAACTGTATAGTAATACATTATATGTTTGGTGTACTAAGTTATTCATAAATTTTTTAAACTTGTAAATATTTTTGTATTTCAAAAAAGTTAATGTAGTTATGACAATTTATTAATATTGTGATTTTTCAAATGCCATGAGTCATGATGAATTGGCATTCTAAATTTTTAATACAATTTTTTTATTAATTTGAAAGTTAAAAAAATAAGTTAAGATTAATTTATTTTAATTAAGGTCATATTTAAATACATCTTTATATAAGCATTTATAGAATAAATAAATAAATAATTATATAAGTTTATCTCATAAGTTAAATTTGACTTATATATAAATTAAGATGAATTTTAAGATAGATCATCTTAATTAATAAGTGATAATCATGCATCATAGTTAATAAATCTTAAATTTATCAAGGTGTATAATTTTATCATAGGTCATTTACCATCAAAACACATTTTTCCCCTCCAATTTTTCCTCCTTCCTCATTTCTTTGATGCTTTTCCCTTTTCTTTGTCACCCTCATTCCCAATTCCAAGTCTTCTCCTTCTTCAACATCAACACTTCCTTTTTTTATTACCCCCACTTACATGACAACATCACTTTTAACCCCTCAAAATCACTTGAAATGATTCATCTCCCCTTCTTTTCTTTGATAACAACCCCTCCAAGATTGAACATAAGGTTGCCACCACCCACAAGGTCCTTCTTGACCTTGACATTAATTGTAGGATTCTTTTCTTATATATTTTTCTCTTTCAAATATAAATGTGTATGTATCCTATCCTTGATTTTAAAGTACATTCTCAAGGAGCTTTAAGACTTATAAACAGACCCACCAACTTCTTGTGTTGTGAAAAGATTTATTTTTTCTAGGGTTGTCCTTGTTTTAAGGTTAAATGAAATAAATTAAATAAAACATAAAAAAAATGTTGTTTCTGTTGTGCTTTTATAAGCCTCAAATAAAGTGTTTTCTATTTGTGTGTTATTACTAATCATGCTAGGGTATAACAGGATTAAACAAGTTAATAGGAAAATAAAGCATAAGGAAAATGATATCTTTGTGTGTTGCAAGAAAAATAAGGAGGCTTTGGCTTCTTGTGTTGGATTAAAATTATGATAAAATAAAGCATGCTCCCGACATTGTTTTGGTGTAATTTTTGTTGTGTAGAGGATAAAAGCGGTTGAAAAGGACAATTGTAAAAAAAGAGAAAAAAAAACACCAGTAGGTGTATAGGAAAGAAGAAGGAGAAAAAATAAAAAAAAATGGTATAGCAAATAATGGACGAGATTACAAAAGAGAGAAGAAGAGCACACAAAAGAAAGAGAATGGAAAAATTTGATGAGGGGGTGTAATAAAATTATGCACCTTGATTAATTTAAGGTTTACTAAATGCTATATGAAGACAATTCATGATAGTATTAGATACAAGTTAAAATTAACTTGTTAAAAAAGCTAAAATCATTTGTGACTTACAAAATAGGAACATAAAAAAGAGTTTTCACTCAAAAATATAAAATTGACTCAAATAAATTTTTGGACCCCGTATTTTGTCCAATTCACAATTTTAGTCTCTTTATTTTAAAATAAAAATATTTAATCCTTTAATTTTTAAATATAAGTAATTTAGTTCAATCTTTAATTTTGTATATATATATTTTTTATAGTCCCATTAAATCTTAATTTTAACATTTTTATCCAAAATATATCAATAAATGATTTAATTAAATAAATAAAAATTATAAATAAATTAAATATTAAATTAAAATTATAAATTGAATAAAATTAAAATTAAAATAAAATTATAAAAATTATATTTTAGCTTACAAAATTGATTTGCGTTGGCCCACAGTAGAAGAATGAAAAATGGGCCTTTGCATATTCTACAGAACAAGTCTACTAAGTATGGATCACCAAATGGACTGGGTTTAAAGGAAAAAATAAATTAAGCTACTTACTGTTACATAGGCCTAATGGATTTAATACGTTATTGAGTCAACATTTTAGAAGAACAACTAATATAGACTTTTAAGATTTTATCGAAAACTAAGTCATAAAAATAAAAACTCTTCTCCTAAAAATAAATGGCTCATAATTTCATAAATATAGAAAAAAAAATTACTAAAAATCTCTACAAATTACTTCATTAGAGTTTATATTAAAATTTTAAATTCTTTAAAATAAAAATTGAAAAAATTAATTTTTCTATCTTAAGTCTAAAATTCCAAATATTAAGAGAACTTTATATTGGCAATGATGAAAACTTATTTATTTTTCATCACTCTATTATTTTCTCTCTCTTTATTTTTCCTCTGAACATCATACATCCAAAAAATTAAAGCGTATATATTAATCACTTTCCATACTACTATTAAGGAAAAATTCTTACATTAATTAATTCGCGTAGTTAAACCAAACCTGAAGGGAATGTAAGGAAAAAGGACGATTCAAGTATTTTCCGTGGTTTGTAATTCATCTGAGGAAGTTATAAAGTTTTACTACTTATTACCATTGATAACCTGCTTCGGCAGTTTTACTTGTCAGAAAATCTTTGGGTATATGTAAAGTTTTACGTTTGTTGCCTTAAAATAAAAGTTTTAATGGTGCAATTTGATTACTTCTTTGAGTAGTTTTTGTTTTTTTTTTTTTGTTTTACAGAAATTTTCCTTAATAATTTCTAGACTTTAGAGCAATTACTACCATGCATTTAACGAGGTTAACCCTTCAATAACCTAAACATGGAAGACCCCAACCGCTGTAACTCCAATTCCCACGAAAAGCTGAATTCACGCGTGCTTTCAAGATTCCAAGCCGTCCTTTGGTTTCATTTTCCCCTTAGTTTCTGATCTATAAATATGCATTTAAGCTCAAGCTTAACTCACTCACCATAAGCATAAGCATAAGCATAACCATACCAAACTATCCCTCACTCTATACTTTGCACCTTTGTGATTGTCACATTAAAATGGCTAAAAGAGGGAAAATTACCAATACCGTTAATGCTAGTACCGTGTCTCAAAGTGACACTAAACCACTTGCTTTGGTCCAAACAGAAGAATCACAGCCTCTTGCTCTTGTTGCACCCATAGTTTCATCTTACAATGAGCGAATACGTCCAGTTCTGGATGCTGTAGAAAATTTAAGGCGTCTTAACATTACAAAGGAGGGAATTCAGCTTCCTTCCATTGTTGTGGTTGGTGATCAATCTTCTGGTAAGTCTAGTGTTCTAGAATCATTGGCTGGTATTAGTCTGCCACGTGGCCAAGGCATTTGCACCAGGGTACCCTTGGTTATGAGGCTACAAAACCACCCTCTTCCAAATCCAGAGCTCATTCTAGAGTTCAATGGCAAAATCATTTCAACCGATGAAGAGCATGTCTCTGATGCCATAAATGCTGCAACAGAAGAGCTTGCTGGCCATGGCAAAGGAATTTCCAACAACCCTCTGACTTTGTTGGTGAAGAAGAATGGTGTTCCCGATCTTACAATGGTTGATCTTCCTGGTATAACTCGGGTTCCTGTTCATGGTCAACCTGAGAATATTTATGACCAGATCAAGGACATGATCATGGAATATATAGAACCAGAAGAAAGTATTATCTTGAATGTTCTTTCTGCCAGTGTTGATTTTACTACTTGTGAGTCCATTAGGATGTCTCAAAGTGTTGACAAAATTGGTCTGAGGACATTGGCTGTGGTGACAAAAGCTGACAAGTCTCCTGAGGGCTTGTTAGAGAAGGTTACTTCTGATGATGTGAACATTGGTCTTGGCTATGTTTGTGTGAGAAACCGCATTGGTGAAGAGTCCTACGAGGAGGCTAGAATGCAAGAAAAGAAGCTGTTTGAGTCGCATCCACTTCTTTCAAAAATAGACGAGTCTATTGTGAGTATTCCAATTCTGGCTCAGAAATTGGTTCAGGTTCAGGCTATGAGCATATCTAAAACTTTGCCAGAGATAGTAAAAAAAATTAATGAGAAGCTAGCCAATAATTTGTCAGAGCTGGAAAATTTGCCAGCGAACCTTTCTTCCGTAACTGATGCCATCACTGCTTTCATGCATATTATTGGATTGACAAAGGAATCTCTAAGAAAAATTCTTCTTAGGGGGGAATTTGACGAGTACCCCGAAGAAAAAAACATGCATTGCACTGCCCGGCTGGTTGAAATGCTTGATTCTTATTCAGGTGATCTATTTAATTATACTGAAAGTGATTCGAGAAATAAATTTCTAATGGAAGAGATAAAGGTGTTGGAGGAAGCCAAGTGGATTGGTCTACCAAATTTCATGCCCCGGCCTGCTTTTTTGTCTATATTGCAATCGAAGGTGAAAGGAATTGCAAAGTTTCCTATAGGTTTTGTTGAAAATTTATGGAACTATCTTGAAGATGTGCTTCTTTCTGTTCTAACTAAGCATTGCGAAAATTATTATCAGCTTATGATATCTACCAGGCGTGCTGGACAGGTTCTTATTGCTAAGAAGAAGCAAAATTCAATCAAGCATGTGATAGAGGCTATTGAAATGGAGAAGCACACGGATTACACATGTAATCCTGATTTTTCGCTGGAATACAATCGACTAATATCTCAGCGAGAAGCATTTATTGATCAAGTTTTGAATACTGAGCAAAAGCCATCTCATGTGATCGTTGAAGGTGTGGGCCAGATAGATGTTGATCATCTAAGGCAGTACCCATCTGTGCTTTCTCAAGCATTTGATTTGAAGGTTAGAATGATTTCATATTGGAAAATTGTAACTAAAAGGCTGATTGACACTACAGCTCTTCACTTGATGTTAAGCATCGACAATCTTATTAACAATGATTTGGAGAAGGAAATTGCGCATGATCTGTTATCTCCAAATGCTGGTGGAATTGATAGGTTACTTGAGGAGTCTCCATCGCTTTCTGGGAAGCGGGAAAAGCTTAAGAGGAGTATTAGGGTACTTAGAGAAAGCAAGGAAACTGTGGCGAATATAATCGACCAAACTGGAAGCTACATGGATTATTAGTAGTGTTTTGACCCATGTTTTCTCGTCCTGATGTCCCAAGCTGTTTATCACTTTGGAACTATTAGTAATCTAATATGTTCTTTTATCTTCTTTTTTTTTTCATTTTCTATGAAATGTTCTGTTTCTTTAGTGGTTCTACTGATATTATGTTAATGAAATTATGTTGGTTACTTTCAATTTTGTGTTCTATGGTATCTCTTCCTTCAATACTTATGAATGCTTGGATCGCAGCACTTTCGATGGATTAGAATTAAAATGGAGTTATGTTTTAAGAATTTTTTTTTTTGGTAATTCTAGGTTTTTTGTTACTAAAATTTGAACACAACTAAATCAATAAATCATTGCGAAAGAGGGATAGAAGTTAAATTTATTTTATTTTATCTCAACCTGTTATTATTTATCTTATAAAATGGTTACATTATTATTATTATTATTATTATTATTATTATTTTTATTTTTATTATTATTATTATTATATCACATGTTTAGTTAATATAAAGGAGAAAATCAAATATTATATTTAATTTGATTTTTTATTTTATATAAAATTCAATTTAATCTTTTATAATTTTTAAGCGAATGAAATATCAAAATATTATTTTGTTAAATTTACGTCCATAAAAACTATATATGTTTGAATCAATGTAAAAGAAAAATTATCAAGTAATAATAAACTTAAAAAATATTCCTTTTTAGCTACTTGTGAAACGCATCATTTTTAATATGTTTATGATATTTTTTTAGTTTGAATGCTAGGTAAGTGAATGTGATGGACAAATTTTACATTTCGAAGTAAAAAAAAATATTGAAAATGGTATATCAAAATTGAAATTACGACTTACTCAGGCCAATTTACTAATTTTTATTTTAAAAGAAACTAACTACTAAGAACTATGGTAGAAATTTTACAATTGAGGTGGTATGCTGAATCTCTTATTCAACAACTACCATTTGTTACAAATACTTTTTGCACAGTAAAAACACTATGAATGCTACAACCATTCAACAATTTCTCAATCAGTCAATAGTTCAATTTGTAGAAGACAGAAATTTGCTACTAGTCTACAATGTTATGAAGGAGAAAATAAACGAAAACAGAGATCGTGCAAGTAAAAATTCACGCAAGAAAATCAAGCCAAATTCGAAAATCACATATGAACAAGAAGCACAAATTAGAATTAACCAATAATATGATGGTTAACCGATTTCCTCTCCACCCGAGAAAGTGCGTTTTACGAAGCAGAAACACGTTCACAACCCAAATTTTCTGCCTCCTGCTTTTGGTAGCCCAAAGTACTTTCAACAAGTATTTTTTACCCCAAAAAATGTCATATTTAGTTTAACTCTGAACTTGTAATTCTCACTACTTCCCAACCCACATACCACACACGTTGATTAAAGGAGAAATGAAATGTTCCGTTAAGTTGAACAAGATATAACAAACTGGTTCAGTTGCAAAGGTTAATAAGACACGCATTACCTTAATATTCAGATATCACATTTGCAATGACACCCAAGTTCAAGGGGGTACGTATGTACATTGCTTCTCCAAAAAATATATATGCAGTAAAAGGGAGGGCATCAACCCCTCTGAAACGAGAAATTATTGTATGATTCAGGATCATGTAGGTTCGATTAGTCTCCACATGACACGTTGATTTGTTTTCAACAAATTGAAATTGAAGCAGACTACATGATTCCCTGAGATTAAATCTTAGCTATGCTCTAAGGATATCTCGTTTTGTTGCAATATGGTCAGCAACAACGAAATCATGAACCAACAACAAGTCTTTGCCAAATGTTTAGGAAGAGTTAAGTGTAATTGAATTGTCTGTTCGGCTTGTGCTCAGACTGTGATTTTCCCTTTGTTGATGGATGTCCCTCATGGCTTTAAACCTTAAATCTTCCCTAAAATCACTTGGTTGTGAGATAGCATCTGGAATGCTCATTCTTCCTTCAAGCATGTTTACAACCTCAGACATTATAGGCCTAACTGAAGGTGATACAGCTGTGCACAGAAGAGCTACTTTCATCAAAATTATTGCTTCAGTTGGGTTTACCTCTGATCCCAACCTTTCATCAACCAGCTTTATTAAATTTTCTGTACGTTGCAGATGACATGCCTGCAATGGGAATTTGTTACCTCTCTTTTTACATGGTAAAAATACAGATATTTGCATTGGATAACTACCAAAACAAAAAGGGATTCATAATACCAAAACTGGATAAGGGTTGAAGCATATAGTAGAATACCTTGTCTAAAAGGCAAACACAATTATCACTTGGCATGTAATTTTTATTTTTCATCCCACTGACAACTTCCAAGACCACAACCCCATAACTGTAAACATCAGCCTTGTAAGACAAGTGACCCCATAATGCATATTCTGGTGCCATATACCCTCTGCAAAACATAATTAACAGATTACAATTCATGATTAAGAAAACTTTTATTGAGTTGTATTATCAAGGGAGAGATAACTGACATTGTCCCAGCTATTCGGGTGGTGATATGGGTCTTCTCCTCTTCAAGCCTAGCCAACCCAAAGTCAGATATTTTAGGGTTTAAATTCCCATCCAGTAACACATTAGTAGCTTTGATGTCTCGATGAACAATCTTGAGTCTTGATTCTTCATGAAGAAATGCAAGACCTTTTGCTATGCCAATACAGATCCTAAGCCTTGTTGGCCAATCAAGTTTAAGTTGATTTTCTGAGCCTATAGAAGATGTAGAAAGAAGTTACAGTTGAATTAATATGAACCATGATTGCAAAGTTCTATTTACTTGCTGATAAAGTGATATAAATGGGAAAAAAGAACAGCTTAACAGTGTAAAAATGCAAGCACAGGGTAATAATTGAATTAGTTTGTCTAGACAAAAGGGGGAGGGGAAAACAACTAGCTATAGCATTCATTCCTTATTTTGTATCCAGAAAAAATGGAAAAGGATGTCATACTTCCTTAGATTAATCAGATCTCCTAGTGATTTCTCATAAGGACCACTTGGCATATTATCTTACAAAAACATATAATAAATAACTAGGCAAAAGGCAAATATAATTAATAGTTTGAACTCCTGAGTAGAAACTCACTGAATAAAGCATGAGCCAGGCTATTATTCTCCATGTACTCATACACCAATAACAATTGATCCCCTTCAATGCAAAATCCATTAAGTTTCACAAGATTAGGGTGTTGCAAACAAGATATCATGGCTATCTCATTCAAAAATTCACGATTTCCCTGCCGTGACATTGATGACAGTTGTTTGATTGCTACCAATGTACCATCAGATAATTGACCCTGCAATCCAACAGTTATTTAGAATTTTAAATGCTAGCAAGGAACATAAATTTTTACGCTTGGAAGAAAGTAGGGTGTTCACTCTAATACCTTGTAGACAGGACCAAAACCACCTTCTCCAATCTTGTTAAAATGACTGAAATCCTCTGTAGCATCTCGAATTTGTTTTAATGTAAATGTCCACGTCTGAGAATCTTGTCTTTCTGTACCTGTCCAACAAGTCAACCGTAAAATAAGTGTTCCAAAGGAACAAGTTTCATTTTAATTAGTATGTTAAAAATATCTGCGTTGTTTAAGAGTATTTGAGGCAAGTACAAATGCTTGTTATGTGCCAATATACATAGAAATGTCACCACAAAGACAATAAGTGGATGCCAATTATTTATAAGCATAAAAAACCACCTACAGAAGAGATAAATCGTTATCTCCAATCCAACCCAATTGGCTGGTGTATGATTAGGCACCCTGCACTTACACATTGTAGGAACAATCTATTTCACAAAGAATTCCGTGTTCAATCCCTACTGTGTACAAAACCTTTTAGGCAAACGATAGTCACAATACTGCAAACGGGATTAGTCTCCGGCCTAGTGGGTTGGGGGATACCCGTGGCAGGACCCAAAAATAAAAATATTGTTATCTACAATCCTCAAAGGCTATTGGATCCAAGAATGAGGCCGATAAACAAGGAGATTATCAAAAGAAACCCAAATGCACAACATTTAGAAAATACTTTTCTTGTGTTATAGAAAGGTGGGATACTCAAGTGCAACATACGTTTCACTTTTTGCTATTATGATGATGACATTGATTATTGCGATAATCAAGGGAACTTCAAATTAATCACTTTAGTTCATGATGTTGTATTAATTATACTTCCTCAGTTAAGGATACCTTAATGAGATGAAACCAGTCTTTTTATTCCAGTCTGCGCTTTCTTTTCATTCCTAGTTACCACCTTAGTCTCTGTTTCTATATCTCTGGTAAAGAAACCAACTTCTCTATATGTTCCATTGATCATGCAATAAATTCAAATAACACATCTAAACAAAAGTTTTTAAAACATAAATTTTTCTTGCTGTATATCTCTAGCTTATAGATGTTAACAGGATCAGCTGGATTATTAGCTGTCCTGATTATCATCTTTTTGAAGATTTTGAAACAGCTCCTATAATTACTCCTCAGTATTTCCTAATTTTTATAACTTTAAATTAGGGATTTCTCTAAATATAGGTTGTTAGAGTATATTATTGAAAGGAGACTTCATTCCTCTGAGAGGAGCATTCAGTAAAAAATCTGTTATATAAAAGTATGCACAAGTGAAATTCCTTTGAGATGTCTTCAAAATAATAGAATTATCTTCAAAATTAAAAACTATAGAACAAACCACCAATAATAATTACAAGATAATTATTTGAAATCCTTATGAAACTTGCAGCTTCTACTGAGAAAATTTCTTTTGTCCGATGAGATGAATTACAGAGACAGTGGTCTTAAGTGTCAATCGTAGGACAGGTTTTAGGTAGTTTTGCCTCATTTTCTATCTTTTTATCTAATCTTAGTATTTTCCTTAGGATTTCATGAATAATTTTTCTTGTTTATTTCTGTTTTGGGTTAAATAATAATGGATTTTTGGTCTTGTGTCGTGGGAAAACCAATAAAAGTGGAGTTTGGCAGCAGCTAAGGTATCAAAAAACACTAGGAAAGAGCCACCAACTAAGGAAGGAACAGCAGAGCCTGTTCCTACGGTTTGAGGGCAAGGATTCAAGAGGATTTTCCTAATGCATCTATTCATTAGGCTGGTATAGTAGTAGCTAGAGTTTAATGAATCCATTCTTTAATTCTTGTATTTTCCATTTTTGTGATGGATTGCTGAACTTTTTGTATCTGGAGTTTAATCAATCCTTTTGGGATTGTGATGCAATTTGCTCTTGATTCTAGTTTAGGTTTTCTTTTGATGTTTTGCCTGAAAATCTGTTCTTGATGCTTTGATATGAATTAGCTACCCATAATTTGTTTTGACGAACCTTCTTGATCTTGGAAAGTGGATGATTAGTTATGCTTCTTGATTTATTGGTCCTTTTGTTATCTTTAGTGTAGTGTTCTTTGGTGCGTGATGCTTTATTTCCCTGTTCTCTAAAACCTTATGCTCATATATTTATATTCTGCTTTAAGGAATTAATCTTTGTAGTCTTTGTTTATGAGTTTAGAGAGAACTTACATACCAAGACTTGGATGAGTTAATTTACTGGAAATTTATCTTAAACTAAAAGGATATACTTGAACTTGTTGTAAGTTAATTTATACACGAACTATTGGTAAAATCTAACCCTTGTCATCTTTCTCGTTTTAAAATTTCATTCTTATTTTAATTTCTAGTTTGGATTACTTGCTTGCTTTAAACTTTGTAGTTCCCTTCAATCCGAACTATAAATTAGTTTGATTTAGTGAACTTAAACATGTTGAGCGCCAGCCTTGGTACAGCAGTAAAGTTGTGCTTTGGTGATTGGTTGGTCATCAGTTCGAATCCAAAAAGTCTTTTTGCATATCCAAAGGTAAGGCTGTTTACAATCACCCTTCTCTATACCTTTGCATACCTAGGAGCCTTCTGGCATCGAGGTACATTAGTTTAAGTGAAACAATACGTGTTAGGTTCATTCCAAGAAGAATGATACTTTAATTCCATTGTATTACTTACATAACCTGGTATACTAGCCAGAGATGTTGTAAAGAGGGAAAGTTGGAAATGCTAGAAAATTGCTTATGGGAAAAGAACAAAAACAATGCATGCAAACCTTGGCTAGGTAAAGGAAAAGGGAGCTAAATGCGGAGAAATTTGAAGTTGGGGCTCTGCAGTGTGCAAAGTGTCTCAGTGACTGCTCGTATGTATTCTTCCTCCCTCAACTCATTTCCAAGAGTGACATATGATGGGTAGAGGATGCCTTGGAGGCCACCTAATTTCTTCATTAAACATTTATAAGTGGGAAACTTCTCTTTTTCACACATGGGACATGGTGCTGTCATATAAAATGTAAAAAATTAAGACAAGTTTTTTGCATTTGACCTAATCTTAACCTTTTTACCCACTTTGGCCATAGAGAATCCCTAATGAGGTCTATTATAGTGGGCGCTAAATTAAATCTTACCTAAACACATCCTGTAGCACCTAGCTAACTTCCCAGTTCCTAGATGCTAAGTCAAGTGATTGACTTTTCGGGAAGTTTGAACTTCGAAATCAATAAGAAGCAAATTAAGTGAACTAATTTCAGAATGGTAAGAACATGATAGTATTTACCTTTTGTTCTCTTAATGATTCCTTTGCAGTAGCCCTTCCACCAAAGGATTCCAACTATGATAATAACAAGGCATAGAGCTGTCACTCCAAAGCCAACTCCAACGATTATCTTATGCCTTGCATTATTTTGGTCTGAACAAGGTTTAGAATCTGGAAAAGAAAAAAAAATCATGAGATCTAATTATCTCATAAAAGAGAACGGTGCCAAAATATTTAAATTAGAACCACAACTTCAAAAATTAAGAAGCTTTATTCTGATGCAAAATAAAGGTACAGAAACTCAGCTTAGCCATACCATTATTTATAATTGACTTGCCCAATGGATAGAGAAGCATGATAATACAATGTATTAGAGTAATAGAGAGTTAGTCTACTAAGCTTTTGTAATCTGATTGGCTCCTGACACATCAGCATAGTTTGTTACAAGTTAAGTTAGTTAAGTTTTCTGTGGTAAGCTGAGTGGCTTATGCCACATCAGCAAAATCTGTTAGCTTCCTCTGTACTCTTGCTTTGTACTATATATATCTAATCTCTTCTTTTGAGAGATCAGGAAAATAATAACATAGAGATAATTTTCTCATTTTCTTTTCAAACAACTAGTTAGATCTGAATTCAACACAAAGTAACAAATTCCAGCATGTTAGAAAAATTCTATAGTTCCAACAATTTAAGATAGTGCAACTCTATTTCCTGCCCTTTGAATGTTATTCATAAAAAAATCCAATAATGCTATTCTTCCATATACCAAGGGCAGGACAAAATAAGCTTATTTCCCATACCAATGAAATAGAAAAATTAAACAAACAAGCTCATGATCCATCTATATGAATAAGGGATGGTTGTGGAGAATAAGAGAGCTGTTCTACTGCAATGCCTTTCATTATGTATATAAACTTATTTAAACCATAAAGCTTACAGTGCAAAATATAGTACCATCCTGAAATTGAAGGTTATTATGTACAATTGTTGAAAATAATGGGCCCAAGAAATCATTAACAAATTTCGAAATTTTACAAAGCCCTGCATTTGCTACATCTAAATGACTCTAAAAGTTCCTACAGGCTAATGAGAATATATAATTAATTGAGACAACTGCTAATGTTCCAGGTAAAGGGGTTATTTTACTGAACTCTTGAGCATACAAATATGAAAACAGCAATAATCTCAGATAAGTTGATAGCACAATAACAGGAAAGAAGAGTAGCTGTGGTTGGACTACCTCCATCTATAGGTTAGGCCAAAGTCAGAGTACTCGGCCAATTCTAATCATTGTTTATGAGGAGCTAAGAATTTTCAAATTGGAAAATTTTGGTAAATACTAATGGGGTTATATAAGAAAAATTGAGGAAAAATGTCCTGTCATAACTCATAACTAGCCTAGTAGCCTGTTTTTATATTACATACAACAAAATATCCCTTAGGGGAACTGAAATATGTAAAATGACATGCAGTTGAGATGCTATCTTATAATCAAATATCTAACAAAAGGTCATCCCACAAAAATTTACAATGCACAAGCTGAATCACTATACAACTCACCAGAAACAATAGAGAAAGCTGATATGAGGGGACCATAAACTCCACTAACAGGAATCCTTGTAGTCCCCTTGCCAGCCCAGTAGAAGCGAATCTCCAGAATATTTTCTGTTACATTGACATTATATATGGGCAGTATATATGGTTTTTGAGCAGCATGCGTTTCATCTTCAATACTAAAATCCTTCCTAACTAATATTTCCTGCAACAAAGCAATCTTATTAAATCCTGATGTGGCCAGCAAAACATAATTCCAGTATTGTGACCAATACCTGAACATAAATATCAAATAAGCGCTTCCCAAGACTTCCATATGTGTTACCCTTTGAAAATTGTATTTCTGCAAAGTGGAGTTTTACAGTATATTTCCCATTTTCCAAGCAATAGTGAAAATAAGTAAGCGAAATTGGACTGACACGAGCTGTTTTATATAGCTCAGGCAAATCTGAAGATGGCAAAGACCTAACGTAACGTGAATTTAGGTGATCACCATCATCCATGAAATCCCCAGTGCTGCTAAATCCCCAGTGATTTTCATAGTCAATGAAATATTTAGCAGCACCACTACCTAAGACATCTCCATCTCCTACATAGTGAATATTTTCATCATTTTCCATCACCTTTACACTCTTTCCACCACAATTAAAATGAAAACAATGTGAATCTGCAATAGTAGAAAAATGAAGTTAGAAAAAAAAAATACATAACAGTTGTGCATCAACCCTAAAGCAACTTCTAGGATGATCACAGTACCATTTCTTTTTTGGCTGTTCAAATCTCAAATCAATTGAAAGTTGTCATGTTGTAATAACAATCAGTTCACTATATACCAATAAAATAATACAGTTATACACACTTTCAATTAAAGTTGAGCTCTTTTAGGCTTCTAGCGTGAATTTAAGCTGTCAGAGTCAATTCAGTGATACATTTATCCAATTTTTATTTCCTACTTTTCACACTCAATCATGTATCTTTGTCAAAATAACAAATCCAGGAACAAAAAAATTATAAAATTTATAACTCAAGTTATTAAACTTATATGCTTGACAAAATCCAGATTGGATACCCAAATATATAATAAATAAATAAGATCAATTAACTTAAAACAGGAAAAAAATCAAAATCAAAAGGCCAAAAAGAAAAAAAAAATATTATATGCACAGGCATAGATACATCATATATGCATACCAAGCATCAGTATCTACCATTTTATCCATCTATGTATGTTCATTTATTTGTGATGTGGATACATGCATATACACAGTAGCAGACGTGCAAGGGTGCTATATAACTTTCAAAGCTAAAATGCATCAGACTTCAAATTGGTCATTCCTTTTGGAAGTAAAGGGGACCTAATAATACATGTGAATATGCAAAAGAAATTGTCATGTGAATTCTCTGAGACTTGATAAAGTAGCAAAGAGGCCCAGATATAGAATAATATATACTTACATGCAGGACAATTCGTGATCTTTGAACATGGAAGAAACCCCCGTCTGTCAAGAATCAACAATGACAGTGATACCAAAATAGTTCACTCAAATTATTAAAACAACAGAAAAAGATAGGTTCTTACAATTTGGTTCCTAAGAAGCTCCTAATCAAGTTTAAATTTAAATTTCTGCCAAGTTAAACAAGGTGAAACAATCATTAGTTTAACAACGACATCAAACTTGAAGATACATAGGAATAACAATATTGTTATTTATACACCATTTTTGTTACATCGTTTACAACACTTTTGTTTTAGATAATAATATAGCAAAACCATGCATTCCAACACACTACTGTGCCTACATGCATGCACACACTTACACTATCTTTATTTCCCAAAATTAGAAAAAAGTACGTAGAAAGTGCAAGAATTAAGTTGTATAAGTAACAGTCACACGAATAATTATTGCAGAAAACTTTGTATTCTGACAGGTAATCTCTACAAGCAGGTTGATCTGGTCCTTGCCACGTAAAATTGTTGTAAGAAAGGTCACTGCATACAAATATCAGGGAAAAAAAATATTATCCACAGTCAAATGTTTTTAATTATACCACCATATACACAATCATAATCTTCAGTTAATGCAGAATCTATCCAAGATACTATTTACAAGAGTTGAACCTAAAAACTTATAATAGGTTTATCAGCTAGAAAACTTTTGTAGACAGTGTTTTGCAGAGGAATAAAGAAAATTTATAAACAAGAAAAGTTTGTAACCTAATCAAAATAATTTTCTCACAATAGAGTAAAACAAATTTAGAATTCCTACACACAGAAGCAGAAAGATATAGAGTCTGTGCTTAAAATTTAAATTGCTAGCTCCCTGGTCCTACTGGTTGCAAGTAGGAACGGCAATTGGAGGTACCCGTGTTTGAAAGAAATACCCATACCCATCTTCATACCCATACCTATATATCCATGCCCACACCACTAGCACTTTATTTACATGAAAAAACTATTAATAGAAAATTTTCTACACCTAAATTGAAAACTCACTCTTTAATGATCCAAACATAAACTTATGTGATTAATTTATATGAAAAATAGTCAAATATTTTAATACAATAGCATAATATAATTTATAAATTTAATACATATTACAATACAATTTATAAAATCAATCCATAACATAATAATAGTTAAGCTAATTTCACATCTATTTTTCTGAATTACAAAACTTTCAAATTAAAATCTTTTATTGTTTTATGTTACTTGCTAAAACAAAATAATAGATACATTTTTCCCGCTATCTTTTTGTAATTCAATCCATTTTTATAGGTGTGTAATAATTCATAACTATGTATAAGAATGTAAGAAAATTCATAACCTTCTTTATAATTAATTCTTTAGACTTTAATATTATGTTTAATTAATTAAAATAATAATTAATTAAATATAACATATATATGACATAAAAAATGATAATTAAATATTTATATATATATTAATAAGTGCGAGTATGAGATAGGATATGTAATATAGTACCCATACTCAGATCCATCCCCATTAGTTTTTACAGGTAATTACGTGTCTCACCTTCATCCTCATTTATGGGGGTATTTATCTGGATAAAATTACCCTCCCTAGTTACAATAATAACAACTAATAATACACTTGCAGAGAAGCAATAAAAGATACATTGCAATATTGAAGTTGAATCAACTGAGTAAGAAGCATACACACTGCTTCCATCCATCAAGACTGACTCAGGTACAGTACCACTTAGCATGTTGTGAGTTAGGAAGCTGGAAAAGAAAAAACAATGGAAAAGGGCTTACTATTACAACATTTTAACTCTGAGGCAATAAAAGGGAACATTTTTAATCTGTGTCTGCTTACATGGTTCTTTCTAAACACAAGCTCAACTTGAGGGTAAATATTAACATAATACCTCC
The DNA here is from genome assembly GCA_026544285.1 of Pachyrhizus erosus. Lineage (NCBI taxonomy): Eukaryota > Viridiplantae > Streptophyta > Magnoliopsida > Fabales > Fabaceae > Pachyrhizus > Pachyrhizus erosus. Next base: position 7,519 of record JAMLFT010002410.1, on the reverse strand, counting down.
TTCACTCCACAATTGCTGATATCCTTGCCCGTGCAATGTGCATTTGTTTTTGTGAGATGAGTTTCATCTCTTAATTTTATGATAGTTGATACAAAGAAGGTAAATTGATTAAGTGATGTTTGGATAAGTTTTTCCATAAACACTTAGAAAAAATAAAATAAGAAGAAAAAATGAAATAACCTTATTCTTTAAGTTAATAGCTTATGCATAAATTAAAAACAGTTTTTTGAGATGCTAAATGATTTTAATTTCTCTAAAAAAACTAATTTTAAATTATACATGAACTAGTTTTATCTTATGAATTAAATTTATTTCATTTTTTTTTTCTTTAAGTGCTTATGAAAAAATTTACCCAAACAGCATCTTATTCTACTTATAGTTTAATGCTGCATATTTTATAATTTAAAGAAGCTCACTTACAGAAATCCCAGATGCCCCGCATGTGCAGCCACTGGTATTTCTCCAACCAACTTATTGAAACTAACGTCCCTACAAATGTTGAAGAAATAGTATAAATATCCAGAGTTAAAAAGTTTGAATTCCAAACTAGAGTTATGTGAATATACAACTAATTTTTTTCTTAAGAATTATCATTATTATGTCATATGCATCAATGTAATTTGCTAATAGAAGCAAATTTTGATTTAATAAATATATTGTTCAGCATCCTAGAACCAAGTAATAAATGCAACTTAAAATGAAACAAGAGAAAAACACAAAGGAAACTTAAAACACACCTAGTTAGGTACTAGCCCCAATTTATACTAACTAGTTATTCTATCCTGCGGTGCCCGGGATTTTTTTTTACTTTCTTTAAAACATAAAAAAAAATTATAATAAACTAAAAAGTATACCTAGAAGAATAAATAAAAATATATTTGTTATAACAATTGTTTATATATATATATATATAAATTCTTAGTGGTTAAACAATCTTCTTTTTGTCTTATAAACAAAATATTTAAATTCTTTTTTCAGATCAATTCCACATTTTTTCATTAAGTTTATTTCTTTCATATTAAAAAAAATACAATATTCACTATTTATAATTGTAAGTAATAATAAAAAAAATCAATTGTTAATGCCCACCGTCCTGTAGAACATTGATGATAAGCTCATGTAAAAGTGAAAGGCTTATTAAGTCATTCCGTAAGAAAATCCTATGTTTTTGCATTTTGAGTTTTAGTAAAAATAAAATAAAAAAGGTCCAAACAGTATAGTTGTGTAGAATGAATAGTAATAAAGTAACCCAATCTATCTAGGTGTTGTATTATTTTCTTTAATTTTAAAATCGATAAAAATTAAGAATAGAGAAAACGAAATAAAATTTCAAATCAGTACTTTATATTTTGAGGAACAAAACGGTATCGATACTATTAATTATATACTTTTTGTCTCACAATATATAACTTAATAAAAAACGTTGTTGTTGTCACGTAAGAACAAACTGTTGTTGTCATGTATTAGTAGCCCAAAAAAATTGATAGCAGAAAGGATAGTGCTGAAAATTCACTATTCATTGAACAGTAAAAAATAGTTGTGTAGTGTTATAGATAGATAAATATATGTAAAAAAATCTGGATTAACACTAGTTAAAAAAAGGTTCAAAAGTTAAATATTTAATCATCTGACACGTGTCTAAAAAAAGTTTTTTAAATTTATATAGTATAAATAAAAACAACAACAAAGGAAGCTGGCAACATATATAGTGGTGCAATTTACCATTACATATAATGATTAAATTAGTAAAGGAATTGCTCCATGCAATATTTATGTAGATCTTCGATTCGAAGTAGTACTTTAGTAGCATATATTGAACATTCAGGAATAGATAAATCAGAGATGATGATTAGTTTCATTTTTAATCATATGATTAATTAATAGAAAAACAGCAGATGATTTAATTTTACTATAGCTTTTTCAGTAGACTTAAAACATCAGGGTCTCTTTTGTATTTTCCTTGGATTAATGTGTTCTATTGTCCTAAACATCATTTGTTTAGCAGAATGGCTCTCTTCAATTGACAAGAACTTCTACCCAAGGCATGGTTTCTAAATGTCACCTAGATTTCTAACTGAATTAAAGCTTCCTACACTCCTGCCTAGTTTGGAGGATAAATGTGCATAGCTTTATCCTTGCAAGAGGCGAGGCTGTTTCTAGGATTTGAACTCTGCACCTCCAAGTCCCAAGGCAATAACCTTATCATTGTGTCAAGGTTTATCCTCTTAGGCTTCATAGACACAATCACAAAAGAACGCAGACTTCTTCATTGTACATATGCAGTTGCAGAGACAGATGGAAAATATGCAAGAAAATCATAAAAAGAAATAACATTCGTATAGTATTATTCTAGCTTCAATACCAAATTTTTATTTAGACAAATGTCAATAAATCAACCAAGAAAAATATATCCAAATGTCCATAAATTTTCTATGATGCGTGCACAACAAGGCATGATTTTACGTCAACAAGGTAAAATTACTATATTTATCTTATATCTGTTCTCTATAGTTAATATTCAATAGTGTGAATAGGGAAAGGATTCCATTTGAAACTTGGTCAGATGCGTTAGCATAAGCTACAATGTAGGGCAGGATGCAAGGAACAGTTACATGTTACTCCCTTTGAACTCAAATATAAGAAAAGAAAAAAAAAGAAAGACTCAAGTTTTGTGTACTGAAATATAAACAAATTTTAACTAATTAAACCCTATTTAATGCTATTACTCCAAATGTATCCTTAAGTTCAAATCTGAACACCGTCTTCAATAAATATGCTTAAAGATAGTTTAGAAAATGTAGTCTTTTTTGTATGGAATCAATAAAATTAAATAAACTCAACTAACATTCTTAATCAATCTAAAATCAAGTATTTTTTTTTTCTTATATTTTAGGGCAGGGAGAATGGAGGAGAATAGAATCATGCATGTGTTGTTTTTGAGCAATTTGGAGAAAGAACTCGTCTTTGTAAGAGTCATTGACTCTAGGAAAGCAAATTTTGTTGTATTGTGAGTGATTTAATAACACTATTCTTAAATTTTTCAGGTGTTCTATCATTTTGGTCACACCTGCTGGATTCAAAAGAAGAGGTTACGTGGTCAGTGAATTCATCATTTCACCATGACTAAGATGACTGAGCATATGGATTTGTTGAAGGAAAAACCTGAAGAGTTGGTGGCCAAAATTGACTCTAGCATGGAAGAACAGATAGGACCTATGACTAAAAGTCTATTAACTGAAATGAGAGAGGTTATGGGCAAATGTGTGGAGGAAGAACATGAAACTTACAACTACAAAGAGAGAGATTCTGCAGGAGTTAATTTGGATTATCATCATATATTTTATGAATATGTATGGCACTCAAAAAGGTGGAATTGCCTGTCTTTAATGGAGACGACCCCATTGGATTGATCACAAAGGTGGAAACCTATTTTGAAGTGTAGAACTGATGTGACAATGCCAAAATTAAATTGGCAAAACTAAGTATAAAACGGTCAACCATTCATTGGTTCAATTTACTTAGAGAAACAAGGGCACCTTTCACTTGGGAAAATTTTAAGACATCCTTGGTTGCAGAGTTTAGAGGGAGAAGTGTTGAAAATACTTATGAAGCAAATTAACAGGGACTGTGGATGTCTATATACAAGCTTCCAAATTCTTGTCTTCTTAGGTAAGGAAATTGCCGGAGGATCAATACTTGGATTATTTCGTAGAAAGCTTGCTACCAGACATTAAATGGAAACTACATACCTTCGAGCCTCAATGCCAGCTTTAGGTCATGCAATTGGGCAGGGATATAAAGGTAGAATTTCAAGATCTACCTGCACCTGAGGGTAGTTATGGGTGGCGGAAGGGTGGTAGCAGTTTCAACACTGTAGTAATGCCATTCAAGAGCAACACCGGAGGAATGATAAGTTGAGGCCATTAAAATATGTAAAATAATGTATTATCAATAGTAACCGTCATGTTAACAGTTTAGGGAAGAAAGTAGAAACAGTTACATGTCATTAAATATGTGTATAATAGGAGGATGGAGGATACGTCATACGTGTGTTTGTTCTCTGGTAATTTGGACAGGCATCTCATCTCTATAGGAATCTATGACTTTGGGACAGCAAGTTCTGTTATATTTTGTGTAATTTAATGTGATTGTTTACTAACCTATCAATATCAGATGCTAGGAGTAATATTTTTATGTACTTATGCAATATGCATGTATAGGAAAAGTATGGTATTTGTATTTAAGGAAAAAGAAATATGGTATTTCTATTTGCTTCAATAACAAAAGAATTGAAAGGAAGACTTCGACACAAAAAATTCAAAATTACTACTTACAACATATTCAAATTCTTCATACTCCAAAAGTAACTTGGAAGCTCTCCAGTAATATGACAATTTCTCAAAACCCTACATTGAAAAGCCTGAATTACTTTAAATTCAACAATAGCAGCGAAATGTGTCAACTATTTTTTAACACACAGAACTCAACATACAATATAGTCATTCCTGTCATGCTTCTTAACATAGGAAAATCCTGACTTGGACCATTTATGTCACTAATCCTCCTGTATCAAATCTGCCACCGTGAGCTAAAATAGATGTAACAAGACAAACAGGGGAAAACATTAAACTAATAATAAAAAATTAAAAGGCATTTTACTTACAACTGATTTAAGTTATTCAAAAGAGAAATATTTGATGGGATAGGTCCCTCCAGTCCACTTGCATGCATTTCTCTTCAATAATATATGTTGTAATGAGAATGTCTATCTTAAAATAACCATAATGAAGGCTTTATCTATTGTGAAAAGTTAGAGTGCATTTCAAGTATTGTTAAAAACAAGATGAAGAAAAAAAGTGAAAAGCAATCTCACAATCTTTGAAGTAATTTCCAATTCTGTATGAAGCTTGGTATTTCTCCGTTGAAACCGTTATCACTTATCCTGCTGCAGTGCACCATGAAATGATATTTATTAGGGAAAAAGTCAGTATTTACTTTCTAAGTAAAACAGTTAATCGGAACTTACAAATCTGTTAAATTCTGCAACTTAGCAAATGTCACTGGTAACTTCCCAGACAATTTATTGGATGATAAAACTCTGCAAAGATAATGTTGCATGTAAAAACAATTAGATACAGAGTGTTTAATCTTTCAAATTTAGTCTGACAGTAATGCAATTGAATCCTGGAAAATAAAATAAAAAATTCATTGTCTTACAAAGTCTTCAGGTTAGATAGACTTCCAAGTTCATGGGGAACAACACCAGAAAATCGGTTTGCTTCAAGGTTCCTGATTTGAGGTCAGAAAAAAAAAGTGGGAAAAAAGGGAGAAAAAATAGAGATGTCCCATGAGAAAGTAAGAAAAATGCACTATATCGTTAATATCCTTTAAGAATTGTAACTAGGTATATGGTAAATAATCACAATACATGGCTAAAAAATTGCTTGAAACTTCCAGAATCATATAATGGCACAAGAAATATGAGTCAGAGTTTAACTTCAATCAACATAAAGTCATAAATCTTCAGAAAATAAATAAAAGAGAAAAGTTTATATATAAACTTACAGGTATGTTAGAGTGGTAATACTTCCCAACTCCTTGGGAATTTCCCCTGATATACGATTAACAAATAGAGAACTGCACAGTATATTGTATTAATTTAATTCAAAAGGCAAGTAACTAGATGAAAACTTCAATTAATAGATAAGAACTTACAGATAAGTTAGTTTTGTTGAACCCCATTCCTTTGGGATCGTACCACTTAGGTAGTTTGAAGCAAAATCACTACAATGAGAGCAAATTTCATTTCAATTGGCAAGGTGACAAGTTCAACCAAAATGGGAACAAAATAAGTTGAGACTAAAAAAGAAAAAAATAAACAAGAGTCTAAATTTTAACAGTACAGAAGTATTTTTAAAGTGTTCATAGTTCTTACACTTCTCTGAGGTAAGGAAGCTTAACTAACTGAGGTGGAAGCATGCCAGGAAGGTTGTGCCGCTTGAAGATACTAAAACATGGAAAATTACTTTTAGAAAAATTTAGGCTCGGCCAAGAAGTATTAAGATGCAATAATGGTGTTCCAAAATTCAAAGTCCACAATGTATTTCTTCTCATATCTACAACTATAAGGAAACTACAGATTAAATATATAAACAGCTAGCTATATCAGAAAATATAGCAAAGCATAAATTACTTCAAAGCATTCAAGATAAGATAAAGAGATTTTTACATCCTTACTACATGACAGGTGTTATTTATAAATTCACAATCAATGCTGCTTTGAGATCTTTTGGGTGGCTCTGGTGTTAATCCCAGCATTTTAATATGACAAGAATCACTATCAAACTCCCAATACGTGGCACCCATCATGCTCGTGATTTCTTTAAGAGCGTCAACTGAAAAAAAATTGTCATTAGAATTATGACATAACAAATCAAGTTGAATAGTAGAACAAAAGGAAACAATAACAAATGAAGTTAGAAGTTGGAACTTAATAGAGCTTGATATAGGATATCTCCGTATTTAATTAGGGGGTCTGACACTAGATTCACTATCTAGCTTGATATTGACCATGGAGGATTGAAAACATTTCAGTTAGTGATTAAGTGCTACTAGTAGCTTGCCACCAACTAGAATAATGGTGTAAACCAAAGAGGTTGACATGAGCAGCTTCTGTCAACTGCACATAAAATATTATGTCTATTATCAATTGTATACAAGGATTGATTGGCTTAAAAATTTGATAGCAAAATCCAAGAAAATTCTGAAGAGAATAAAGAGATATTTATACTCCATAAGGTAGGTAAACTTCACTATAAGTTTCTTATAGAGAATGCGGCACCGATTAGAACAAATAGAACTAAAACCATCAAAATTGATTTCTCGATTGAATACTTTTTGTGAAAACTTTAGTTACTCAAATATAATCTTTTGAACGCCAACTGTTTATTTCTATCACTGTGTTGCTTCTTACTTCTAACTTCTTACACATTTGTTGGAGATCATTGATATTGTTAAAATAATATATATAAATAGGAAGCAACTCTCACTCTAGGAGTTAGTTTTTGAGATTGAATTAGACTAAACTTCAAATACTAAGATTATATCAAAATCTATCCTAACAGTTGTAGTTGTTATATGGCATATCAAATCACTTGTTATGTGACTCTTGTCAAATCATTCCATGAGTTAGTTTTTGGGATTAGTTAAACTAAAATCTAAATTCTAATAACACTTGATGGCATTGTTACATAAAATGCAAAGGAAAAAGAGTCTTAGCCAGAGCAAATCAGCTGAGGTTTATACTAAAAATCACTCACCTATAGTGTTACTCTTCCCCCAGTGCAGAATTTAATATAGAAAGGATACAAAATATTCACATCTCTTTCCAAGTTGATTTATTTTTTTTCATTTTTTTATAGTTTAAATATGTTTTTCATCAGGATAAATTTATAAATTTTATTTTTAGTTTCTAATAATTTTTTTTTAAAATTTTTATCTTTAATAATTTTTTTATTTT
>JAMLFT010002409.1:0-25668 GCA_026544285.1 Pachyrhizus erosus | reverse complement strand
AAATTTGAAATTTTATTAACCTATATATTTAAAACATGAATTAAATAATTTAAAATAGTTTTTTTTCATTAAAAATTATATGGAGAATACATCCAAATCACAATATAATATTTTCTCTTTAGATTGGAGTCTTGCTAAAATGGTTAAATAATAAGGAAATAATTGTTTTTATTAAGCATTGAAAATGGTCAAAGAGTGTTGTATTATCATAGATTCCAACAACACAAATATACTTACGATTGCTTAGGATGTGGGTTGATGATTGTGATATAGGTGCTTTGATGGGCATGGTGGCTGGTGACAGGTGCAAGGAAGATATTGGGGTTTGCGGTAACGACTGTAATTTGAGGTGCTGGAATGCTCATCAAGGTGGTTCTGGGTTTTGCAAGAGCACTAGTGGTGCCAATGATTGTTGGTGTTACTATGAATGCAATCCTCTTAAAACGTGCCAAGTAGCTGTGGGGAGTTTCGGGTCTTGTAATCAAACCCAATGCGAAATTGATTGTGCTGCTAAGTACCCAGGCAAGGGAGCTTCTGGGTTTTGTTTTAGCGTTGGAGATCCCCTCTATGATACTTGTCATTGTCGCTACTTCTGTTAGCAGTTTCTTTTCTTACCAAATAAATCCCACTGGGTTTGTTTATTGTATGAATTCATTGCAGATCATATTGCAAGTATTGTTTAATTCAATTCATTGAATAATATGTATTCTAAATTATTTCATTGATTCTTACAGATAAAAAATAATAACTAAGGAGTGAATATAAGAAGGTCAAAACTTTTGTATGAAATTGATTGATATTTTATTATTTAGTACAAGGTTCATACAAAAATATATTAATATTGTTCTTGAAATGAAATATTAAATTTTTTATTTATAAGCAATATTATTGTTTTAGAATACTTAATAATATATTTGTAAAAACAAAGAAAGGTAGTAAATAATATTTGTTGATTTTCTTAATTTATTCATGTATAAAAAGGCTTAAATCTCAATCAATTTGATAAGAGTAAGCACTTGCAACTTCCTAGATTGTGTTATGGGAAACAATCTCGTTTGGCCCACCAATGCTCACCCATTAGAGCTTGATCGAGGCTCAAATGAATGCATTAGGAAAGAGACCCTCAAATCATGGATGCATCAAGAATTTTTGGACCAATAGATAATCATTAAAATAATTTTACCTGAAAAATATTTTTTAAAATGATTGAGTTAATAAAAATAAAAAACGAACTTAACATTTTTAAAATTTAATTCTCATTAGTTAAATTTAGATAATTATTTCTTCCTGTGAGGAAAGTACACAAAAATAACCATATTATAATATACAGTACCCAAATTCTCTTGAGTGGGCATTGCCAGCACTTCACTCTTAAGAAAATTATAACTTACAAATCAGTACTGCAATCGAACATGATGACATAATATACGTGCAATTTGTAAAGTTGCACGTTGTCACGAACCAGTATTTTGGTCAATCTTAGAATTAAAAAATGGAGTATTTGATTTATGTAAAAATCCTCCAACACATCATTGTTCGAAAGAAGAAGAAACCAAACCAACTTCTGAATGGCTGCGATGACTGCGCTTGGCGGTGGGCCGGTGCCTGTCATCTTACTTTACAGATAACCAATGAAATAATGTATCTTTTTTCTAATTTTAACTATTAATTTTATTATTAATGAAATCGAATTATTTTATCTTATTTTATACAAAGACAATTATCAATTTACTTCTTCAAGGGTATATATATATATACATATATATGTTATTACATTATTTTTTAAATTTTGGTTATTAAATTGACAACTTGAAGATTTTATTGTTTTTAATATTTTAATTTTTTTTATCATTAAATTAGTCTATTAAATATTTAATTTATCACCAAATTAATCACTTGAAGATTTTCTTGTCACTATTTTAATCCTATACTAGGATTCATATACGGTGCATGTGCAACATTTTAGAAGTTTTTCCTTAAATCTTTATTCTATCACTAAATTAAACCCTACAAAAACTTTTTTTAATTCTCAATAATGTACTAGCTTAAAAAAGTATAGCTTAAAAGAGATAAAATATCTGAAAAGGGTAATAATTGAACCTTATTTTAAAAAAAGTAAAAAACGATAATTCTATGTTTGGCATTAGCAATTATTCTCTTGAATCCAAAATTTTACATGTAAATGAAATTCATTGAATTTATTTTCATTTCATGAGATTTTATGAAATATTAACATATAAACATTAGTTTTTTGCGTGCGTGCTAAAAGTATGGTTTAGTCAATAGTGAAAGATCAATTTTTTTGAGATTAAAAATTTTCGATGTTAACTTTATCTTTTTTAACAGTCTTTGTCACACACATGATAAAAAAATATGCACAAAAGTACATTACACGAGGGGGAAAAATAAATTACAAAAGGAAGAATACTATAATAATTAGCAGTCTAAATTAAGTGAAAATACTATTAACAAAGTTAATTAATAATGACAAGTTTAAATAATTTTGAAATAATCATAAACTTTTAATTTGCTTAGAAAAAAGAAGGGCATTTTATAAGGAAAAAAAAGAGTAATTAAGCAAGAGTCACATTATAATCTCCAAAACATAACAATGACATACTCCTCGTGCTTTGGCAATATGTCGGAGTTGGGGTGTTCTTTTCTCATGTGATGTGAGTCATATGGTTGACACTTATGGAAGTATTAAATTCAGTGTTGCAAACTTCAATTTGGGCATGTTAAGTTTCTAACATGTTACTATCTGAGCCCATGTTAAATGCAAGTTTGGAACCAAATGATCACCTTTCACCCTTTTTCTTTATTATTATTATTATTATAAACTAAAGCTTAAGGGTGGGAAGTTATCCCATTAAACCATTTGTCTCTTAAAATTACTTATAAAAATTCTAATAATCAAATTAAGTTAAGGACATGCTTATTTTAAGAAAATATTTTTTATTTTTATTTTAATTATAAAATTGCTATATTATTTTTATTCTATTTCTTATTTTCCAAATATTTGTATATGATACAGTAAAAATATTTTAGATTTTTTAAATTATAAATTGCTACGTTATTTTTTCTTCAAAAAACATAAAATATATTAAAAATAAAGTGATATTTTTGTAATTAAAAATAAAAATAAAAAAATATTTTTTTTTTATCAAAATAATCAAATCTTAAAATTTCAACATGATATTTTTAACAGACAAAACTTAAATATAATTCCTTAGAGTATCTGTACTTATTAATTTTATGAGACATGTTATTATACATAGATTTAGATTAAATATTTTTGATGCTATTCATGTTATTTTTTAATTAAAATTAAAATTTTATTTCGATAATTTGTATAATAAAAATTTATATTATATAATCAAACAAATTATTAAATTGAAATTTTATTTTTAATAAAAAAACATAAATAATAGTTAAGAATTTGTATCTATTTTTTTTTTCACCTTCAATCTGAATTAACTGAAGTAGTTCCACAGATGATACGTTTCAGCCATTCCATCTTTTTGGGTTGGGTACAAAACCATGTTTCAACATTAAATAAGAAGACCATTAGAAAAAAGACATTAAATAAGAAGCTAAATACCCATTTGAAGAAATAAGAAAGTAGATCAAACAGTATTTCCCAAGTAAAAAATATTCTAATTTGTTTTTTCCTGTAGATAGAAAAGAGGGGAAAAAAAGGTGAATGAGGGGCATGATTCTTTTCCCATTCTAAAGCTATTAGCAAGCAATGAGGCCCACCCATACTAGGCTTTATGGCAATTTACATGAATAATAATAGCATTAGCCGGTGACCGACCTTTCCCAGTTTCACCCCTTTTGGCATCCAATCCTTGCAATGCATAGGTCAGCTTGCTCCATTGCCAACCCTCAATCCAACTCAAAGTCTTTCTCGGACCAACCCTTTTCCCTTTCTGTCATCTCACCCACAAATAAATATTGCATTTCAGTATCAATAATCCATCTTGCCAAATAAGAAATTCAAGTTTTGGAAATATAAATTGAGAAGCAATAATACTTATTTGATGAATAAAGCTTGTTTGCATGGATATTCCCCATTGTTCACCTACCAGAAAAAAACAAATCAGGAAAGAAGAATGAACCTTTTCCCCCTGTTGTTTAGGTGATCAGTAAAAGGGATACTTGTCACAGTTCCATTTCTTTTCCTTGCCTTTTTGGTTTTTTTACTATGCTTGATTTAGGATGTGTGTAGATCATGAAAGTACTTTTTTTTGTAAAAAAAATCATGTTTAAATATTACTTAATTGTAATTTTGCCAAACATCTATGCATCCTATAAAATATATACTTTCTCTTTTTTATTTTTTCTTCTCATGCAATAAGAACATAATTAATGCTATAATTGACTCCATCTAAAACTCCTTCAACTCCAATGTCTAAACCTAATTATTTGCATTTAATTAATATCTTGCCTGATACTACAGCATAAAAATCTAAAACACAATAGTACTTATTTTTAAAAGCAAGTTGAATCTTCACCAGCAGTAACATCCTTTTACCACGACTACTTTTACTAACACCGAGTCCGAGCGAAAAATGCGACAAAATGGCACCTGAACAAGACTGTTGGAAACAGCAACAAAGACAACAACACAATTATCACTATATATTTTCATTTTTTTTTTGTTTTTCACCATTATTACTGCCCAACATAGTAAATTATTCAGCTAGCTTGTGTGACGAGTCAGAAACAGCAACCAAAAAATAATTAAAAAAAATAAAAATGAAGATTATTATTTAATTTGAATGACTTAAAAGAAAAATATTAAAAATGCAGTTTTACAGTTCATGTGTGTGGTGTAGTGTGGGGTTGGGGTTATGTTGCCGTTAGTGATAAGCACGCCTGGCATTTCATCATTCCCTCGCTTTCTCTTTCTCTTTCTCTCACTCACACCTCACTTCTTCGCTTTTTCTATTTTTTCTTCAACTTCATTTCTTTTCCCCCTAAATATTCTTTCTCTCTCTAAATTTCTTCTTCTTCTTCTTCTTCTTCAGTCCCCACTTTCCTCTTCTTTCTTTCTCTCACTTTCCGCCACCTTCCTTTTCCTCTGCCCCTAAAACCCTTCAATTTTGTGCCTCTGATTGGATCTGTGCTTCCTATTCATTCAGATTCATTCGCTTTTTTTTTTCCTTTAATTTATTTTTTTGAATTTCGCGATTCCGGTTTTCTCAGTTCGAGTTCGTGCTTTTTTTTTTTTTTGGTTCTTGATTATTCCGTTTCGGTTTTTTGTTCCGATAAAGACAAAATCGATTGTTGCTGTCTCTGGTTGGTCTTCTTTCTTCAGGTATGAAGTTCCTTGAATCCGTTTCGTTGGTTTGGTTTTTCGGTGACGATTGTTTTTTTTTTTAATTTTTTTTACTCAGCACGAATTTCGATCTAGCTCCCGATTGGTCTGAAATGCGATTGAACTTGATTGACCTGAATCGAACATTGCGTTTTTCTTGTTTTTCTTGTTTTTCGGATGCTGAAAAATTTGTGTGTGTGTGTGTGTGTTTATTTATTTAATTATTATTTATTTTTTAATTCAAAGATGTTGAGGTTCGAGATTTTGGGGAATGGAACGACACTAGTGTTCGAGCGTTTTTAGCGTCGCTGTGTTTTCGGGATCAGTTCAAGTGATACTGTGGCTGATTGTGTGTATTATTGTGTGTGTATACGTGTCAGATATCTAGATATACCGGTAGTTTCTTTGTGGTTTATTGTTATTGTTATACAATGGCGTTTTGGCGAATTGGTATCTGTCATGTGTTTGTGCATTTCGTGGCATGCGGAAGCGGTGGGGCGAGCCATGTACGTGGGGGATTCTGCGATTTTGGACTTCTTTTAATTTGTTTAAAAAAAAAAATCTTAATTGGATGCGTTTGTTTCTGAAGCTGCTTTGGCGTTGGATCAGTTATCCTATGTGGTTTTATATATTTTATTAGGGGGAGAGAGAGGTCAGATGAATTAATCTTGGCCATTCATTATTACATGGATGATCAAGATGATCAACATTGATTTTTCTTAGGTCTAATCCATGTATTGAACAGTGAATTTTAACTCCTTTTAGTAGGCAATTCTTTTAGAATAGTAGAGTTGGGATTAATAAGCTTTGCTTCCAATGGCAACTCTCCTCGCGTTACTGAAATTCTGCACAGTGCAGTGCAAAACTTGTGTTGGATGCGAATGTGAGGAAGTGTACGTTTTCTTCATGTACGTATCACAAACTTAAACTTGTGTCAATAGATGGCTACCAAAATATTTAGCTCTATTAGGTAGGTATGTAGAACGGACATGATGACAAAAGATGCACTTTTCTGTTATGCTTTTGTCTACTTTTAAGAAACTTCTATGAAAAGGCATTTGTGCTTGTTGAAAGTGCAATTTATTTACTTGTTTGTGAACAACCACGAATAAATATGTAGTTGCTGACAATGACGTGCTTAAGAATGCCTTCCTATTCTTTAGTTCTTGAGATACATCTGTTGTAGCTTATGAACATGAGTTTAGGTAAATAAACTATTTATTTGGAATTCCTAATGGTAGATGAAAGAAGATATATAACAGCTACAATTTGCCTAGCTTGCTGTTTTTCCTTTTTTCTTTTTTATTGCCTTTCCCCTGCAAATTAATGATGTTAATTTTATGTATGATTTATTCCAACTCCTGAGAAATTTCTCTACTGTCTAAATAAAGTAATTACTGTGCCAGAATTTCTTTGTTAAAATGGTTTTTGAAGCATTGCATTTTTTTTCTCCCACTATTATCTCAGCTTTGGAAAATTAACACTGGGATCTTTTTTTTTTCTATTCACTCATTATATCATTTATGGTTTTCTTTCAGGGTATCTTTTGCAATATTTAAGCTAGGTAATAGAAGAATATTATGGCCGTTTCCATGAGAGATTTGGATCCAGCTTTCCAGGGAGCTGGACAAAAGGCGTATCCTGCTTCTCGTTCACATACTGTGCTTTTCACTATTTATCAGATTTTCATATTTAGAAGATATGTTCAAGGTTTCTGCTTCACTTGGTTCTGTCATATGCTTAATTTAATTTGATGCTTTGATGTTTAATCTGTTCCCAGTACTTGTGCATTATTTTCCTTAACCATATATAGTGGACTTGAAATATGGCGTATTGAGAATTTTAATCCAGCTCCTATCCCAAAGTCCTCTTATGGGAAGTTTTTCACTGGAGACTCCTATGTGGTCTTAAAGGTAAGCTGAATTTAGAAAGTGATTATTCATTCATACAATGTTAGCCTCATGTTGGTATATTCTGTTTCAGGAAGTTTCTATTTCTGTTTATTATTGTATTGTATGGACATCGTAATTTAAAAGCAATTGTTGTTCCCAGCATGACAAAAATCAGAATATTTGTATGTAATAGCATGTGGATCAATTTCCGTCTTCATTTTTCTTTGGAAAACATTCATTATGGAGCTTATATACATCTTTGAGTTTTGATGAACCATTTATTCTCAAAACAATAATGTTGATGCCTGTATTTATGAAATATATTATTTTCTCTTAATCATATGTGAGCATGAGTTCAGTTAAAAGACATTGCTGGTCTCTTTCCCATGAGTTTTGTTTTCCCTTGCTGAGAAAGATTGTATGAGGTCTTTGATTCAAAGCTCAACATATTCCTCAATGGAACTTATTTTGGCTAGATTTACATTAAGTTGCTTGTGCTTACTTCATTGTATATGAAACAAAGTTGTTTGCTAGTATGAATATTATCTTATTTCTGATCCTTTTTTTGTAGACAACTGCATCAAAAAGTGGTGCTCTGCGCCATGACATCCATTACTGGCTTGGTAAAGACACCAGTCAGGTAAATTTCTTCTTATTATATATATTTAATTTTTTTTGTAAAAGAATGTTTCTCACTTTTTTGGTTAAACATTGGTTGTAATTTTTGAATACTTGTTACCTAATGACTAACTTCAAAACAGGATGAAGCTGGTGCTGCAGCCATCAAGACAGTTGAGCTGGATGCAGCTCTTGGAGGACGTGCTGTTCAGTATCGCGAAGTACAAGGCCATGAAACTGAAAAGTTTCTGTCTTATTTCAAACCATGTATTATCCCTCAAGAAGGTGGAGTTGCTTCTGGTTTCAAACATCCCGAGGCAGAAAAACATAAGACACGGTTGTTTGTATGCAGAGGGAAACATGTTGTACATGTCAAAGAGGTATGTTTGAGATTATTCCTTTGCCGTTGAGGTTTGAGTCTTGTAGGTATTATTGTACACACTGAATCAGGCACATGCATATATAGAAACATTGTTTTATGCTTATTGAGTAATCATTTGTGTTGTTTGTAGGTTCCATTTGCTAGAGCTTCACTCAACCATGATGATATTTTTGTTCTAGATACTGAATCGAAAATTTTCCAATTTAATGGTTCCAATTCATCTATTCAAGAAAGGGCTAAAGCTTTGGAAGTTGTACAGTATATTAAGGATACCTACCATGAAGGAAAATGTGAGGTAGCTGCTGTTGGTAAGTGAACAAAATATTTTGATGTTTTAAAATTTGAAGGTAATTACTGATTATTATGAATTGAATGTTGATCCCTGAACTTCCATGCAGAGGATGGCAAGTTGATGGCTGATCCTGAAACTGGGGAGTTCTGGGGTTTCTTTGGGGGATTTGCTCCTCTTCCACGAAAAACAGCCAGTGATGATGATAAACCTATTGATTCTCTCCCTCCAAAGCTGCTTTGGTAATATGTTATTTCAGTTTTATCTCTAGTATTTTTGTTTTTGTTTGCATTACCAGTGTATTCCATTATTGTTTTTAGCTAAATGTCATTTGGATGAAGTTGATTGATGTTTACATGTTTTGTAATCATCCTCTTCCCCCTATTGTTGTTAGGGTAAGTTGTTTCTTACACCCTTTAATTTTTAGCCATATGTTGATTAGATCTTAGAGTTTGAAAAGGTGTAAATGAAACACTCCTTCCCTCTCCTCCAAATGAAACTCCCCCTATTTGATACTTAGACTGTAAATCCCGGATGTCAAGTAAATAGTTAAAAAAGTTAGCTGAAATGGCATGTGACTTGCAGAGGATACCCATTAAAACATGTTTTAACCTCCAGTAGTATAATGATTAAATGAAAATATATAACAGTTAAAAGAAAAACCTGGTTAGTTTTTAGTTTCATGGTATTCTTTGAGGTTAAAACATGTTTTATTGGTGTAACATGTAACTCACATGACATTTCCTGATTTCCTTTAGTTTTTCTGTGGTTTGCTCGATGAAAGGGGTTGTGCATACATAAAATTTACGAGTTCATATGTATTTTTTTGCCTTTTAAGGTTCAGTCTACACATGACCCAAAGCTGAAGGGTGAAACTAGAATTTACCCTTGTTTTTAATTCATTTGTGATTTGTGAAACTATAATTTTAATTCAATGTGAAGACATGCAAATCTGCAACTCTTTTAATCTCAGGTTATATTAGTTGATAATTATTAGAGTAAAGAGTTCTACTTGATGTATATTTTTCTTCTTTCTTTAGTTAACATGTAAGGTTACTTACTAACAACTGTTGGTGGTAATTTGTTTAGCTGTTAGTTAGGAGTTAATTTATTTTCTCTTGACTACATGTAGTCATTCTTCTACTTTTAGAGTGGCTTTGTAATACATTTTCAGCCAACAGAATAAAATGAAATTTCTGTTTCTCTAATATGGTATCAAGCGCGAGGTGAGATCCCTAGAGATTTTCTATGACTTCTGATTCTGCCCTCCTCCTCCTTCCTCACCACCATTGTCTTCTTTGGTGGCTACTGTAATGTTTTCTCATTCGATTTCAGAAAAACTAGATTTGAAGAACTATCTCCTTTGAATTCAACAAGTTGTACATGTAACCAAAGGCCATAGGTTGCATCAATTCTTAGTCCATCCACAAATTTCACTGAAATATCTCAGTGTTTTCAATAACGATGTTGATTGTGTCTTCGAAGCATATCTTGCTTGGGAACAACAAGATCAACTTCTTCTATCTTTGCTCCAATCGTCTATTTTGTGCGATATGCTAACTCGTGTAATTGGATGCAAAACCTCATGGCATCTGTGGGATAAAATTATGCCTATTTTCATTATGCAAAAGCTTGTTAGCTTTGCACAAAGCTTCGTAATACTGCGCTTGAGAATTGCTCAATTTCTGAATATTTGCTTCGAATTCGAGGTTTGGTTGATGTGTTAACTGCAATTGGTGATGTTGTTTCTTCCAAGGAACATCTTGATGTAATTCTTGAAAGACTTTCTCAAGACTATGAGTCTACGATCTCTCTTATCAGCAGTAAGTTTGAACCTCTTTTAGTTGATGAGGTTGAGACGTTATTACTTACACATGAAGCATGTCTTGAGAAGTTCAAGAAGAAAGTACTTGCATTTGTGTAGGTTGTTGAAGTATCAAATACTGAGAAAACTGTTCTGCAGGCGAATGTTGCTCAAGTGCCATCGTTGAACCCTAATTTTGGCAATAATGTTCAATCGCATGATGATAGTTCAATCAATCATCAATTCAGTGGAGTTCGTGGTTTTAGTCGCGGTGGTCGACTTGGTCATGGTGGTTGTAATGGCCATGGTGGCCACTAATCTGGTGTGCAGTGCTAGGTCTGTCACAAATATGGACATGACACTTCTTTTTGTTATCATTGATTTGAGGAAAATTTTGTACTTACTAGTCCCATATTATCCTTCCTATCAAACTTTTGTTTTGCCACATTGGTCGTCGCAATCTCAATATTATGCTCAGCCTACATCTCAATTTCAATATCATCCATATCAATATATTTGATCTGCATCTCAGTGTCAGTATGTGAGACCTCAAGGTCCACCTTCACACACTCCTCATGCTATGCTAGCTGCTGTTGATCCTCCTACATCAATGAATTGGGATCCAGATTTTGGTGCATCTCACCATGTGACGAATGTGTCTCATAACATCCAGCAACAAGCTCCATTTGAAGGACCAGACCAGATTCTCATAGGCAATGGCCAGGTCTTAACATTCAATCTTCAGGTTCTGCTACATTTTATTCTCCTCTTAAGTTTCATATTTCGCTTGTTCTCAATAACTTGTTATTTGTTCCCTCAATTACCAAAAATCTCATTCTTCTGTCTGTTTGGTTAAATCATAGGATACCAATGAAATTTTACTTCAAGGTCGTGTTGGTTTGGATGAGCTTTATCAATTTCCATCTCTTCTCAAGTATCCTGCATCTTCTTGTTCATCCAGTTCGTGTATTTATTTTGATGTAATAAATCCCATTGTAAATATTGCTGCTGTATCTTCTATTTCCTTTGCAACTTGGCATACCCGTTTGGGTTATCCAAGTGTTGATGTACAAAACATTGTGTTCAAACATTGTAACTTTGTGCCAATTAGTAAAACTGGTAATGATTTTCTTTCATCTTGTTGTCTTGTTAAAGCACATCGTCTTCCCTCAAATTTGTCACTTATGGTATATCATAAACTGTTGGAATTAATCTTCAGTGATTTTTGGGGTCCTGCTCCACTTACTTCAACCGGTGGTGTCAATTATTACATTACATTTGTTGATGCTTGTACTCGCTTTACTTGGCTTTTCCTTCTTAAGAACAAATCTGAAACATTATAAATTTTTAAAGAGTTTCATGTTCTAGTGGAAAAACAATTTCAATTGCCAATTAAAGCTACCCAAACTGACTCGGGTGGAGAATTTTGTCCCTTTACTAATTATCTTGCTCAATTTGGAATACAATATCATCTCATTTGTCCTCATACTCACTACCAAAATGGGATTGTTGAATGAAAACACAGACATGTGGTTGAACTGGGGCTTACTCTTCTTGCTCAAGCCTCTATACCTTTTCAGTTTTGGGACCATGCCTTTCAAACTAGTGTCTACCTTATCAATTGCCTTCCTACTTCATCTCTTAATTTCGACATTCCTTGTCAAAAGTTGTTTGGTACGTTACTTGATTATAATTTTCTCAAAATATTTGGATGTGCTAGTTTTCCTGTATTATGACCCTATAGCAAAAATAAGCTTAAGTTTGTTCCTCTGGATGTGTTTTTCTTGGTTATTCCATGTCTCATAAAGGATATAATGTCTCGCACCAGATGGTAGGATTTATGTGTCAAAGGATGTGATTTTCAATGAGTACAGATTTCCTTACAATAGTTATTTGTGTCTTCCACCTTATTTGTGTCAAAGGATATAATGAGTGTACACTTCTTCATCTGTCAATATGCCCATCATTGTTGTTCAATCTACTTTTTCTTCACCCACCAATATCTTTTCTCAATCACATAACAATTTTGCTTCTTCAAGCTCCATTTCCAATTTGTCTAACACTACTAATGAGTCACCTAATTCTCAACACTTGTGTCCTTGTCCATCCAATCTTAACACTCATCCCATGTTAACTAGGTCTAAAACTGGTGCTCTTCAAACCAGACAACATCCTATACTTGTCCTAACTCAAGCTTAACCTACTTCTGTCAAGATTGCTCTGGCCAGCCTTACTTGGTCTGCTGCTATGAAAGATGAATATGATGCTCTTATACGTAATAACACCTAGACACTTGTTCCTTTGCCTGCTAACAGAGAACCCATTGGATGTAAGTGGGTGTTTTGTGTTAAAGAAAATTCTTATGGTTCTTAATAAACTCAAAGCTCGTCATGTGACTAAGGGCTTTCACCAGTGATCGACTGGGGTTTGAATTCAATGAAATTTTTTCTCTGGTGGTTAAACCGGTCACTGTTCGTGTTATTTTGACTTTGGCAATCACAAATTACTGGACCATCAAACAACTGGATGTTAATAATGCTTTTCTCAATGGTTTTCTTGATGAAGATGTTTATATGAAACAACCTCCAGGTTTTGAAAATGGGGACAAATCATTGGTTTGCTAGTTGAACAAAGCAATCTATGGTCTCAAACAGGCACCAAGGGCTTGGTTTGGTTGTCTTCATAATACTCTTTTCCAGCTTCATTTTCAAGCCAACAAATGTGATCCTTCCCTGTTTGTATATTCTGTTGCCTCAACTGTGGTTTGTATTTTGGTATATGTTGATGACATCATTGTCACAGACAACAATTCTTCTCAGATTCAGTCACTCATTATTCAACTCAACTCCATCTCTGCACTCAAGGATCTTGGTGATTTGGATTATTTCCTGGGTATTGGGGTTAAATCTCAACAAGATGATTCTCTTTTTCTCACTTAGACAAAGTATCTTCATGACCTTCTTACTAAAACTGATATGCTTGGTGCAAATTCTATAGCTTCTCCTATGGTTGCTGGTTGTAAACTATCTGAAGAAGGTTCTGATTACTTTCCAGATGCAACTTATTACAGATCAATTGTTGGTGCCTTACAGTATGCATCAATTACCAGACCAGAGATTAGTTTCTTTGTTAATAAAGTTTGCCAGTTCATGGTTCAGCCTCTCGAGCAATACTGGATTGCAGTGAAGTGCATTTTGAGATACCTTAAAGGCACTTTGTCCTGGGGTTTGCATCTTTGACCAGCACACTCTAATTCACCCTTGCTTTTGCAAGCTTATTATGATGTGGACTGGGCTTCTGATCCTGATGACAGATGCTCAACATCTGGTGCTGCTGTTTTCTTAGGACCAAATCTTGTCTCTTGGTGGTCCAAGAAATAGACGGTTGTTGCTCACTTGAGTACTGAAGCTGAATATAGAAGTCTTGCTTTAGCTACCTCTGAACTATTATGGATCCAAACCTTGCTTTCAGAGCTTCATGTTCCTCACACTATTCCTCAGGTTCTATGTGACAATCTCAGTACTGTTTCTCTTGCTCACAACCCTGTTCTTCATGCTCTCACAAAACATATGGAACTTGACTTTTTTTTTGTTCATGAAAAGGTCATTGGCAAAAGTTTGCAAGTTCTTCATGTTCCAGCACTGGATCAGCATGCTAACATTCTCACCAAGGCACTCTCCCCTTCTCAGTTTCAGTTGCTAAGGGACAAGCTCAGAGTGGTGGACTCTTTTGTTTCTCACCCTCTTTGAGCTTGTGGGGGTATTAGAGTATAGAGTTCTACTTGATGCATATGTTTCTTCTTTCTTTAGTTAACATGTAAGGTTACTAACTGACAGCTGTCAGTGGTAATTTGTTTAGCTGTTAGTTAGGAGTTAGTTATTTTCTCTTGACTATATATAATCATTTTTCTACTCTTAAGAGTGAGTTTTGTAATACATTTTCAGTCAATAGAATAAAATGAGATTTCAGTTTCTCTAATAGTAATATTGAGAATTTTAGAAGTAATATAATTTATTTTGAGTTTTGACAATACATTGATGAAACTTATCTGTTATATTAAAATCTAGTTCTAATGAAATTATCAATTTTGCAGTGTTGAAAAGGGACTGGCAGAACCTGTAGAGACTGATTCTTTGAAAAGGGAATTACTAGACACCAATAAATGCTATATTCTTGATTGTGGGTTTGAAGTGTTTGTCTGGATGGGAAGAAATACCTCTCTTGATGAAAGAAAAAGTGCAAGTGGAGTTGCAGATGTAATGCACATTTCTTTATCTGTAGCATTAATCATTTTGCTATTAGTTTTAGTTTTGGTATAAGTTTTGATCATTGTGGAATTGCTGTTGACCCACAAACAGGAGTTAGTCAGTGGCACTGATCAACTGAAACCCCAAATAATTCGTGTGATAGAAGGATTTGAAACAGTGATGTTCAGGTCCAAATTTGATTCTTGGCCTCAGACAACTGATGTAACAGTATCTGAAGATGGTCGCGGCAAGGTAGCAGGTAAGTGTTAAATAATTTTGTTGTTATTAACTTATTGTGACCTAAAGTGATTTTTCTAACAAAAATTTTTGTCATCAGCATCATTGATAACATTGTAATTATATCATTCCTATTTTGTACCTTTTTAGCACTTCTAAAACGTCAAGGAGTAAATGTAAAGGGCTTGTTGAAAGCTGATCCAGTGAGGGAAGAACCACAACCTCACATTGATTGCACAGGACATTTGCAGGTAGTCTGCTGGTTACAAATCATCTCTTGAAACTGACTTCTTGATGTAACTTTTCTTAGTTTTACTTTTGTCAGTTTTTTTATCAATTTTATATCTTCTGTAATTGATTTCTTATAATGAGAGAATTTTTTAGAACTATCTCGAGACCGTTGAAACTCCCACCGTCTCTAATCTAGAATGAGAAGCAGAATACCCAGTCTTTTAGTGCATAAGAACTGTATTCTATCATACATTTTGGATATGTTAAACTTTGACCATATGGTATTCATGTGAATTAAATAAGTAACTGCTTAATATCCTCTGTAAAAAATGAATTTAGGATTATGAAAAAGATTTAGTGAAGAATAGGGAGCATACCACTTCCTATATAAATTAGAATGTATAAACTTGGAACCTGTTGAGACTTGCAAGAGAGAGGAAACAGAAGCATATGTTGAAAATCTTGTAGTTTCCACTTTCAACTACACCATGGACTTGATATCTATATCTTCAATACAATATATACATTGATGCAATTTTCCTAGTTACTATATTTACATGATACACTTAGTTTGGACTTAATGATGAATGTTTCTGACATTCTAAAGAAAATTTTAGATATGAGAATATGGGAGAAAATGAGAGAAAAGTTGAGAGAATTTCAGTGAATCTTATCTCTGAAATCTGGAGAATGATTAATACAGTTTAGTCCCTATATTTATATACTGCTCTGTTGCAATGGATGACAGTTGTAATTCAGATTGCTATAACTAATAATTGACTACAGCTGTAATCAGTTAGCTGCTTAAAGGAGATGTACTGTTCAGCTAGTTCCACAATTACACTACAAACCACACACACAACAAAAGCATCGTCACTATAAAAGTTCCCCCACAAGCAGAGGCATGTAGATCACATGTGCTCAGCTTGTTACAAACACAAGTTATCCGAGTACCTTAAAGAGATTTGGTGAGAGTCTAACTCAACCTTATAAAACTGACTTATAAGGTGTAAAAATATGAATTTCCCAAGCTTTATAAGGACTACATTGGTGATTGGTCATATCTCTAGTTGAATAGTTGATATGGGATCTCAACCTCTTGGGAGTTGACATCCTGGTTGCTACACACTGACACTTCATGAGTCTTTCCCTCACTGCTGTATTTTAAATCCTGCAAAAATTGACAATTTGATTCTTAAAATTTAATTATGAAATGTCTTTATTTTTAGATATTTTTCCTTTATTTTTCAGCATATATACATGTATAATATAAGTTTAGAAATTAGAGTTCAAAATAGAGGTCGTCCCTCTATCAGCCATCCCATATTTTTGGGGGCAGTCTCTTTGTGCTGCTATTTGGGATTGACTACTATGGAGGTAACATTGGAGAGCAAGTGAAAAGCAACAATAACCCTTTTAAGATTGAGTGTAACTGAGATAAAACACACATAAAGGAATGAATTTCACTGAAAGTTTGTTAAGAGTAGGAGTGGGATTATGGACACAAGTTGACCCAAAGACTCTATGGAAAATGTAGTTCTAGGGTTGATGAGGAAACAGGAGTAAGGTATGTATTTCATGCACAGAGGAGGGTGTGTTGTTAACCTCAAATAGCAGGCAGTAAGAATTATCACGCCAAAACCAGAAAGGAACACTACTATCAAGTATGAGTAAGGTGTTTGTTCATGCGATTAGCAACCCCATTTTATTGAGTATGGGTGGAAACTATTAAAATTTGAAAAAACAAATAAATATTTACTGACATTATCACTATACAAAAAGTAAAGATGAATACCAAAATGAGTTTGGATCTCTTGAAAAATTCTGAAACATGTACAATTGAGACCTGTTTTTCAATAAAAATAATAAAGTATAATGAAAGTATTCATCAATACATTTAACAAAGTATTTGACTCTACAGCAGACTAAGTAACTACAACCCCAAATATCAAAATGAATTAAAGCAAAAAGAGACAGTTTGACGATGCCTATAAGTTGTAATATGTTATAACCTTATATTGTTCGAACTTTCCATAGGAAACATGTTGTAACTTCCATCAAAGTTATATTTGAGACTTCAGACATCGATGTGAATTTGGTTTCCAACTATGGAGTTTTATGCATGATTGCAGTTCATATGTTTGCTGTTGTTTAGTAAAGATTTGTAGGCATTTGATAATTAATGTTCATTGATAATTTGAAAGATATCCTTTATACTTTTCTTTATTAGGCTGGAGAGGTTGTGATTTGGTGTGATACGATTCTAACATTGCTTTTTTTGCTTCTGTTGTTGACAATAGTTTTACTCTAACTGCACAGGTTTGGAGAGTGAACGGTCAGGAAAAGATTCTTCTTCAAGCTTCTGATCAGTCAAAATTTTATAGTGGAGATTGCTACATCTTTCAGTATACATATCCTGGAGAGGATAAAGAAGATTGTCTCATAGGAACGTGGATTGGAAAGAATAGCGTTGAGGTAAAATATTTAGTAGTATTTGATTCTACTTCTACTTATATGTGATTTTAATATAAAAGTAAACAAATGATCTGGTGGCAGACTGTTCACATGTAGGCCGTAGCTGAAGAATAATATATTAGCAGTTAAATTTTCTTTCAATTGGATCTGTTTAGGGATCTAACAACAGATTGGATTTAGTGATCCTATTGAAAACGTTTTTGATATTATAAGGGGTCATTTATTATTTTATAATGTAGGGACTTTTAGAAATGTAAACAGTTTAAGCTTTTATGAGAGTTGGTCCTTGACAGGGATCTACTAAAAAATTCTAAAGCATTGGGACCTGTAGATTAATTTAACCTATATTAGCCAATTGTAGCCTTATATATATCATTAATTTGCATAACAGAAGGTTAAATAAATGCAAAACAGAATTTATTTCAGTCTTGCTGTAAACTTGCACTTGGAGTATTGTGAATCTATTGCCTGCATTGTTTTACAAGCTCTTTTAGTTAAAAACAGGAAGAACGAGCTTCAGCTAATTCATTGGCAGGCAAAATGGTTGAGTCAATGAAGTTTCTTGCTTCCCAGGTATTTTTTCTGGAATTTTTTTTTTTCACTTTGCTGAGATATTATCTGTGCTCATTTCTCTCCATACTGATATTATGCATGTCTAATTTGACTGTAGGCTCGTATATATGAAGGCAATGAACCAGTTCAATTTCATTTTATCCTCCAAAGCTTCATTGTTTTTAAGGTTTGTGGGATCCTAATATTGTGTGAACTAAAAAAAAATACTCGTTAATGAGTGTGTAAAGTACTGGTGATTTAACTTTTCATTCGATTAACTGTTAGGGGGGGCTTAGCGAAGGATACAAGACTTACATTGCGGAAAAGGAAATTCCTGATGAGACATACAATGAGAATGGTGTTGCATTATTCCGCATCCAGGGCTCTGGACCAGACAATATGCAAGCCATACAAGTTGAACCAGTATGCCCCGATTACTCTTTGTAGTCCTATCTGCTTATTTTCTATTGGGCAACACAGTTTTGAATATACAAATGTGATTTATGTTATTGATTTTATCTTTTTCATATTCTTATGTCAACCAGGTTGCATCTTCCTTGAATTCCTCTTATTGTTACATACTTCATAATGGGCCTGCTGTCTTTACTTGGTCTGGAAACTCTACAAGTGCAGAAAATCAGGAACTTGTTGAGAGAATGCTGGATTTGATAAAGGTCTGATATGTACTTAAGATACTATTAGTGAGAAAATTGTGATGCATGTAAACCAGCATGTTATTTGGTCAAATGGTGTTAGGCAACCAGCAATTTGTATGCTTTATGATTACATATTGCCATTTTGGTTATAGCCCAGTGGCAGTAGGATTGCTTATGTTGTCAGAGAGAGGTTTTAGGTTTAATGTTAACTAGTGGCATTTACCTGGTCCCTATTTCTCAGCCAGGAAATTATACTAATATTAAAAAGATTATTAAATTCATCAATACATTTATGCAAAATTCAAGTCTCTAAACTTTTAAAATTTTTAAAGAGAATATTATCATTAAATGAGTAAATCACTCTCCCCCACCTTGATAAATGCTTAATTACATTACAATTTTCTCTATAAAATTATAATTTTCTCACCTAAGGGCACACTTCAATCTATTTTGATGTAAATGAGCTTCTTGAGGACAATTTTTATCCCTTTATGATTCTCAACATCATTGGCAAGTAGTTTCGGACTCTTTCAACTTCAAGACTATAAAAGATGAAATGCAGATTTTAGGTGTAGTTTCAAAGTTGATAATAGAATTGTTTAAAATTTCATTTCATCTCAAAGATCCTAAACCAATAGGTTATTCAAAATTAGTTGCCAGTGACTTAAAAGTTGCATAGAGGAAATATCTCCCTAGGAGGCTAGTTTGCAGTTTCTAACCATCACTATAGGATTTGTTTACCTTAAAATAGACTACAATGTAGGACACTTCATCACTTAAGGAAGGAGAGTATAATTTTTAAAATTAGTGAGGACAATGTAATTTTAACATCTTTTGAGGGAGGAAAGTGTAATTTACCTTTACCCTTAAATATATTTGTTATCTTGTTTATCTGGTTCTCATGCTGCCAATTTTCTGCAGCCAAATTTACAATCCAAACCACAAAGGGAAGGTTCTGAATCTGAACAGTTTTGGGATTTGTTAGGAGGAAAATCAGAATATCTCAGTCAAAAGATTCTTAGAGAGGCTGAGAGTGATCCTCACCTATTTTCTTGTCACTTCTCCAAAGGTAAGGAAAAACTTTTTACTTGCTAAAATGATTTCTGTTCCCCCTCCCCCTTTGGAAAGCAAACAGCTGACTTATGATGGTTTTCTTCTGCCGCCTGACTGAGCAATGTCCAGGAAATTTAAAGGTGAGTATATCCACTGATCTAAAGCTCTAGTATCTGCATACATGATTTTGGAATTTATGGAGACAATGGTGTATGAAGGTGTATTAAAGTAGTCCTTCACTCTGCCTCCAAAAATATATTATTTATAACCTGTCAAGTTGCTTATCATATAAATAAAAAGCTCAGTGATGCAACTCATTAAGCTTAAGTGGCACGTGATTAATTAGATGGAAATAGATGGTAGTTTGATCTACCAGACACTGTTGGAAAATTTAAGTGATAAATCCCAGTTCTCAACAATGATGTTGATAGTCAATGAAAAGCTACAAAACAAGGATGAAATACAGTTTTGAAACACACATAATCCAACATCGGTTGTACTGTAGACAAAATCTGAAGGTGAAAAGTGATAAATACCAATATTAATAATGTATCAGTATGAAAAATGGGGAGACCGCTTCTTTTACTATGGTAAAAATAGAAGAAAATGTAAAGACAAGAAAAAAAAAAAGAATTGATATTGGTGAAGCAGTGAACTATTTCTTCCCCAAGGCCTTAGCCTGCAAGCCTCCCTAAGTCCCTTAACTATCTTCCTGGCCATCTCACATCCTCAACCTCTTCCGCCCTCCTCATATTCAAGCTTGCCCCATAGTTCCAGCATCCTTGTCTCCTATCTCCGGCTGCCACATGTCCATTCTGTTAGAATCTTCTCTTTCCTCCAAAACAGAATCCTTCAATAATTCCTATGCATTTCCAGCTTTGATTGGCATCCGCTTTTTCCCGGTCTGATATACCTGCATAGGAAGCTCATCAACATGAGTTTCATTGAAAAATATATCATCAGGTGCTGATAAAGCTCTTTATAATGGCATGCTTAATGTTGTGCTAATATAGTCAGATTACTCAATTGATGTTCTGTTCTGTCATATATATTTATTGAAAAGTTTATTGATGCTGCAGCAAATATAATTTGAAGTCAAAATTACATTACTGGTTGTATAATGAGCTCTTGAACGGCAAAATAGAACAAATACTAGTGTCTATCAATGTAAATATAAAATTTTAGGGCATGCTTGAGCACTGTGGTTATGGTTGTCACACTTCTTTAGAGAGTGCAGGTGAAGAATGCAAAGAGTCTGGTCAATGAGCTATGGATGACTTTTTTGAGTTTTGATACCTTAGCTTATACTAGAAGCACATTTATGAAGTCTTTAGTACATTAGTGCGCTATGCTGCATGACATTACATTACTTGGATTCATTATGCTGCAATGCATTAATCTGAAGCAATTTTTTCAGGTGACAGAGGTATACAACTTCTCCCAGGATGATTTGATGACAGAAGACATTTTCATCTTGGATTGTCACTCGGAAATCTTTGTTTGGGTTGGTCAGCAGGTTGACTCCAAGAGTAGAATGCAGGCTCTAACAATTGGTGAGGTATGACTGGTTTTGCTGGAAGCCAGGAACATGCTAGTATAATTTAGTAGTTACTGCTTTGAAGACTTCGTTGTGTCTTTTCAGTTATTTTAATATTTATTTATGTCCTATAACATCCCTATATCATTAGAAAATCATAAAAGTCTTAAGATTTTTGTTTAAGCATTCTCATGTCTTTTACATCATATGGATTTAACATCATATTAGAGTTTCTAAAGTCAGTTGTGGATTATTGACTTTTGAATTGAACAGAAATTTCTTGAGCATGATTTTCTTCTAGAAAAGTTATCTCGTGTAGCTCCAATATATGTTGTCATGGAAGGGAGTGAGCCACCTTTCTTCACGCACTTCTTTAAATGGGATTCTGCAAAATCTGAAGTAAGTTCTCAATGTAATGACATCGTGATATGACACTTCTGGTCAATTTAAAATCCTGACTATGGGCAATTCCGTTTTTACTTTGCAGATACTGGGAAACTCATTTCAAAGGAAGCTGACAATTGTGAAAAGTGGGGGTGCTCCAGTTTTGGATGTAAGGCATTTATTCCCCTCCCATCTTATAATCACTAATAAAATGTTTCTTTTCTTGTCTACAAATATTTATTCACACTCAAAAGTCAAGTTTTCAATATTTTTTTCCTGTTAGAAATATAGTGAGTGAAATGCTGCTTCAACTTAAAAGGATTTTTCTTATCCCCTTTTTAATGTGAAGTATTGTAGGTACAATGACGTATACAATTTTAAAAAAAGGATCCATAATAACTAATTTAGGCCGTGTGGAAAAATGTCGTAGCATATAATTTAGCAATTGACTTTTGCATATTTAGTGCCTATTATATAAATAAATTAAATTCGGAAGACTGGCATTATATAAATAAATTATATACGGAAGGCTGAATGTTCTAATACTGCATTGAAAAAAAGAAGAAAATAAATTATACTTTGGAAAAAAAACTGCTCCTTTTCTCCTGTTAACTATTGCCTAATCTTATATTATAGCTTTTAGAAACTTGTATACATGCTTTCTAATTGCTACATAATAAATGTAGGTTATTTGGAAAGTAATATTTGACAGGTTGATTGTTTGGAAAATTAAAAGCACAGGTTTATTGAGTGTATATGTATCACCAAGTTTTGAAATGAAAGACTTAAGCCAGTCCAGTTGAGCTACACATGCTTGAAAAAATAAAACATTATATATAATTTGACGTGTAGTGTAGATTCTGATCATGGGTACAAGCTTGAGTGGGCTTTAGATCTAATTATTACTTGATATAGATGTAACCATTACTTGTTCTGACTTTAACTGAGGTGCTTCTCAGAACATTCTGATGTACTTCATCTTTTAACCTGCTCTGTGTTGCTACTTCGGAATGAAAATTACGAGTCTGTTTTGTTTCTATTTACATTTTTTTTGTTTGGTTGTTGAATACTTGTTATATTATCAGAAACCCAAACGGAGAACACCAGTATCTTACGGGGGAAGGTCGAGTAGTGTGCCAGATAAATCTTCCCAGCGTTCCTCCCGCAGCATGTCTGTCAGTCCTGACCGTGTTCGTGTGAGGGGCAGGTCTCCAGCCTTTAATGCCCTAGCAGCTAATTTTGAGAACCCTAATGCTAGGAACCTTTCAACCCCGCCTCCAGTAATTAGAAAGCTGTATCCAAAATCTGTGACACCAGATTCTGCAATACTGGCGCCAAAATCTGCAGCCATTGCTGCACTTAGTTCTTCTTTTGAACAGCCACCTTCAGCACGAGAAACTTTGATACCTCGGTCACTTAAAGGTAAACAAAAGATGAGATAATTGAATGTCCCTCTCTCTTTTTTTTGAGTAATGCTTTAAGTATTATAATTTACTTAAAAATATGCTTTCTGTTTTCTGGGTTGTTCCAATGTGAAGTGAGTCCAGTAATGCCCAAATCAAACCCTGAGAAAAATGACAAGGAGAATTCTGTGAGCACCAGAGTGGAATCTCTTACCATACAGGAAGATGTGAAAGAGGATGAAGTTGAAGATGAGGAAGGTCTTGTGATTTACCCATATGAACGCCTTAAAATAACATCCGCAGATCCTGTAACAAATATTGATGTGACTAAGCGAGAGGTATAATGGATTAAAACTAGCTATAACATCTCTTCTATACTTGCTTTTTGTCTTTTGTTATTTTCTCCCATTCTTTGATAATTAAAACTTATAATTAGGCTTTATTTCATTTTAGTTTTGATTTGTTTACACTTAAATGTGTACAGACTTATCTATCATCTGCGGAGTTCAAAGAGAAATTTGGGATGTCCAAGGATGCCTTTTACAAGTTGCCTAAATGGAAACAAAACAAACTCAAAATGGCTGTTCAGTTATTCTGATTCTTGAAAGTTTACATAGCCTTCTGTCAGCTCCCTGCAGTTTAGGTTGCAGGTATAGTTACTCTTTATTGACATTTATCTTTACTTCTTGTAGTGTGTCTTATAGCTCAAGGGATCTTCTCTGTTCTGCAGTGAGGAACTAAACGTGGAAGTAAAAGGGACAGCATCAGTGTTTTTTTTAGCATAGCTGCATCTGCTCCCAAGAAACTTTTCATGAAGAGAAACTAGAGATTTTCCACCTCTCCCCATCTCTTTGCAATGGTTTGAATGTTTAGGATTATTTCTTTGATGAGTTAGCCGCGTGGCATTAATTTTATAGGGCAGAGTTTGTTTGTGAGCTTGCTTTTTATTTTTATTTTTACTTTTATTTTTTGGGGTCTCATGTTGGTCTTCATTCTATTTTTTAATTTAAAATTGTTTTGGTAAAGCAATTTGGGTTGCAAATGCGGTCTACTTAGGTTGTATTGATATTGAGGATGAAGTGTGTACAGTGAGTGTAACAATCAGTCAACTCGTAATTTGTTTTGGAAATAAAGTGGGATTCTTTGTTGTCAATTGCACTTTCGAACTAAATGTCCTTAAGGTCAATAATATTGATATGTATCAAGTTAACTAACAAGTAGTAGCATCATCAAGGTTTTTTTTTTTTTTTTATCATTATTATTTGGTATAATAGTAGCAATGAGACTTGAACGTATAACCCCATGTAAATAATCTAAATACCTTACCATTAGTGAAACTTTGTTTTCATGCAAATAATCCAAATTCCTCGGTAAGCCTAATCTTATTGATAGACTCAACTAAATGTGTTTTAAGTGAATAAAAGGGACCAAAGTTCAGAGAAATAAAAGTACATTTGGATAACACGGGGAATAGAAAACTCGACTCAACCAAACATTTGTTGGCACATGCTTTTGCACCTTCCCATTTTTGTTATTTAAGCTTTTCCCCAATTTTATTGTCAATTTTTATTCCAATAGGAATATATACACGATTTTGATTTTATTCTTTCGAAAATTAGATTCCAGAAATAAGAAAATGAGAATGACCTTAGAAATTAATTCTAGAAGTCATTTCCATTTTCATTCTTTCGAAATCTGATTTTCCAAAGTCTTGACATTTTCAATGTTACGGAGCGGTATATGTGTTAATTGTTTTGTAATGCACATCCAGACCATTCAAACTGTTCTCTATTCCCTGGAGTCTTTCAGGTGGGCAGTCACCGGATTCTGTTGTATCGATTTGCATCACTGTCGGATTGAAAATTACAGTAAGGAACAGGTACCTCGTAATGGTCCAGGGGGCAACTCCCTTAGGTGCTTTATGGCCACACCATTCTTATTCAATGCCACTCTTCTATCCTTGTCAAAATTACACATTTTGTGTTTGTTGAGTTCCGGAACATCGAAAATCGACTTGCGGAAATTAAATTAATTTGGTTACCATGTGTAAAGTACTACTTAAAACTATGCTAGACAAATTTTTTTTGGAAGTTGAAAAAGTAATTTATTGTAGCATAAATATTAAAGTAATTAAAAATTTAAAATGATAAAAATAAATATATTCATATAATATTTTTTTAAAAATTTATTTTTATTTTATTTATCAAAATATATTTTAAGATATTTATGATTTTATCTTTTTTTATTAATTTTAAAGAGTTACAATTTTATTTAAAAATTAATTATTTTAATTATATTTTAACTGTTAATTATTATATTGATTACATATTATATTATTTTACTATTCATCTTATACTATATCATAAAAATTATCAATGTAATTTAAAATAGAATAAAAATAATATAATTTTAAATAAATATCATATTTTAAAATTAATTAGTGTAATGGTTAAAATAAATAACTTAATATTAAAAAATAATAAAAATAAAATTAAACTATCATTTAATAATATTAATATCTTGAAGTATAAGCTAAAATAAAAAATAAATATTTTAAGTAATATAATTATTAAAATAAATATTGT
>JAMLFT010002408.1:0-25672 GCA_026544285.1 Pachyrhizus erosus | reverse complement strand
CTCCAACTTTTTAAAAAAATTCAATTTAAAATGGGAAAAATCATAATTAAATTAAAGATTAAATAAAATATAAAACTATTTTCAAAAATATTTGTCTTATTAGATTATTTTCATTTAAAAAACAAATATCATATTTAAAATTATGTCTATACGTAATTGTCATGGACTATTAATAATATTAAATTATTAATAAATCATTTTGAATTAATTACCCATTAAACTTTAGAATGATGTAAAATTAAATTGATTTAAATTATTGTATTTTCATTTTTAATTAATATATTTCTTAAAATATATTTTTTATTAAATTATTTTAGAATTTTGTATATTTAATATTATTTTTTAAGAAAATAATAACATATTAAAATATTTTTATAAATAATTATATCATTTAAATTCATATATCATATTAAATTAACAGTCCATTAAATTTTGAATTTATGTCAAACTTAATTAATTAAAATTATTTTCTTAATTAAATAAATGTTATATATTTAATTTTATATTTAGCTATCTTTTGATTATTCTTATTTTAAATATAGTTATTTATTTAAATATATTTGACATTAATTTATTTTCAAATAATATTTTATTCATAATTCATGTTATATTTTGTAGTTTACCTTAAAAATATAATAATAATTTTATTGAATTTTATTTTAAAAAATTGAGAAAATTATATTAAAAATAATAATTTTTAATCTTTTTATTCGTTATTATATCAACTTATAACAATATTTATGTTATAATATTTTCTAAGAGTTATATTCAAATCCTATTTAAATAGAATATTAATTTTTAATATTTTTTATTATTTTAATTATCAAAGTTTATATAATTTTTTCATAAAATAATTTATGAATAATAACGTGATATCATCATTAAAAATAACAATGATAAATTAAACTTTATTCCTCACATTAACGATAAAAATTACAACAAATAATATGATTTTAATATCAAATTTTCAAATTAAATAAATTATTAATTAACAAATATATGAGATAATTCAAATTACACAAAATGCTATTGACATATTTTTCTTCAAAGTCTTCAATATGATTAATGATTTATACCTTTTATTTATTAGATTTTTTTTAAATCTAGACATTTTATCTTAACATTTGTCATCCTAAAAGACACAAAATCATAAATACAAAATTATAAATTATAATAAAAATATATAAAGAAGAGTAAGAGAAAAGACAATACTTACTAAAAAAAAATATGGCATTGCAAAAAAGTATATAAGTGAACGAGCAACTAATAAAGAAAACCATGTCAATATATATAAATATATGAATACTAATCTGATTGTATAATTTCTCTAATTAAGAAATTATAAAATAAAATATTAATATTGTTTCTACTTTGGGCAGATTTGTTTTTTGACAAAATTCTCTCATTGATAATAGTTTTATATATACTAATAGATAACAATTTAAATTTAATTTGTTGGTATTTCATTGTTATTTAACACTTAAGTTTTTATATTTTTATAATATATTAAACTATTAATTGGTTTTTATTTTTATTTTTACATTTTTTTAACAATAACTTTTTTTTAAGTTAAGATTTAAATCAAATTTAAAATTTAATTACTTTAAGTTTATTTCGCTGTTTTTCCTTTCATTGGATGGTTACAAGTTCTTAATTTTTTTTTTCAAATGTAATTTTTAAAGCAAATCATGTTCGATGAAAATGAAATTGAAATGTTTTTAATTCAATTTCGAAACACTTTTATATTTATTTTCAAAATCAATAAAAGAATTGTAAATTTTGTTTTTAATTTTAAAAAAACATAAACTCAATATGTTTGATAATGTTTTTTTTTTATCATGATTGACGCTTCCATCAACACCATTACCCATCATTGTCACTATTATTGTTGTCGTCATTAACACCACTCATTGTTACCACCATCACCATTAATACCATCTCATTGCTACAATTATCGTTATCGTCATTACCACCTTTGCCTTCATTAACACCATCATTCACCATTGTCACTATCGTTGTTATCACCACTCATTATCACTATTATTATTGTTACAACTATATTGATTTTTTTAATGTTATTATTATTTATACACGTGTAACTTTTTGTTTAATAAAAACTAAATATGAATTATAAAAATATTAACTTTATGTATCTTTATTATTGTTATTATCGTCGTGGTTATTTGTTTAAAATGTTTACTATTTTTATTAACTTTTAGCAAGTTTATTTTTTTTTTGTTTTTATGTGTTGATAATTTGTATATTACATTATTTCACACTGAAATGAGATAAAATACAATGATTAACTCGTTTTATTATCTTTATTTTACATTAATTTTTTAAAAATTAAAATAAATTGAAACTCGAAACTAAAATTGATTTTTAATTTTAAAAAAATTTAAAATTAAAATTAGAAAATCACTCCAAAGGAACCTTAATTATTTATTTTCTAAAATATTTATCCTTTTTTCTTTAAGGGGATTTGGATGGAAGATTATTTATTTCAATCTAAGAAACATAAGTTTTTCTAAAATAACCAATACTAGTATAATACACAAAATCCTAAACTTTTTTTTTATTAAAGTTTAATTTGTTAAGTAATAATCAAGATAAACTTTGTATTGTTCATTCACAAATGTTAAAGCTAAAATCTTTCATCACTTTCAAATTTTAAAGTTATCAAATATAATTTGCTTTTAAGTTTTAATGATATATTGGTCTTCTAAAATAAAAAAATATATATTTTATTTTAGTTCTTTAAATTTTTTTATTTCTTTAAAGATTTAACAATAACATTGATAATTCATCAACTTGTCATATCATCAAGGAATTTAATAAGGTAATCATATGTATTTTTTTATAAAGTATATTTTTAAATACCTCATCAATAATTTTTTAACAAATGAGGATTTAAAAACACAATTTATAAATAAAGATAGATATGATTGTCCTATTGTATTCATTGATGTGACAAGTCAATGTATATCCATTAACATTGTTACTTGAAAATAGAAACAAAAAAAATTAAAGAACTAAAATCAAAATCAAAATATTTAAATTACTAAAATCAAAATTTTATATTTAAGAGGGACCAAACTGTTATTTAAGTATTTACTTTAATATTTTGACAATTGAAAAAACAACTTATATCTTTCTAACAAAAAATGGTACATTTATATCGTATTTGCTAAATTATATTTATAATATTCTAAAAATTATTTAATGTTAATTAAAAATTAATTAAGATTATAATATTTCAATTTAAATTAAAAATAAATATATTTTTGTTATCTCGCTTTATACCTTTCTTTACTTTTGAAAAATTAAATAATTAATTGACACATTTTTCATTTCTTCTTGTTTATTTATTGTATTTTTTGTCCTTAAGTGTTATAATCATATAATTTTAGTTTTTTAAGTTTTAATTTTATAAATTAAATCTTATAAATATCATAATTGTATCATTTTTTTATCCTTCCATCAATCTTTTATTAAACACTTAACATATCTGTTAATGTGCCACCTAATGATTATGTGACAATTAAAATATAGACAGACACATGTGCTAATGTGAGTTAATTGTGTTTTTTATTCTTCATAATTGTAATATTAAATAGACAAAAAAAATCATGGTAACATGTATGTTAAACAATACATCACTTGACACATTATTAACACATCATTTTTTTATGTTATGTCAATAAAATCTATTAAATATTTAACATAAGATGAACAAATAAACCAAACTTATTCAAATAGTTTGATTATATAATTAAAATTTAAAAAACTATAATCATATAATTATAATATTTGATGGATTAAAAGTGTAATTAAGTTTTGACTTGTCTTTATAATAAAAATTATGATTCTACAAATTGTATATCTAATTAGTTTTTAGTAAAACATTGTCTTGTTGAAACCAAATGATTTTTTATTTTAACTTTATTCTAAAATAATATTTTAAAAAATAACATGAATTAATAGTTAAACATGTTATTAATGTTTGTGATGTACCTTTTTTTAATACCAATAAAATTTTCAATTGATTCTTATTGTATTTATTTTTTTCACACTAATCACTACTATAAGTCGGATACTATTAAATATTAGGACGACTAAAAAAATATCTCATACTACTCGTTATAAAATTAAAGAATCATAAATCACATATAATTTGACGTATTTAAATAAGTAAAAATATAAAATAAAAAATATATATAAAAATATACAATAATATTTAAGTTTTTTCACATGAAATAATTTGTGTGAGTTTTTATTTTAGCTATAAAAAAAATAATTTATTATTCTCATTGTAGTAAAAAAATTGTCATGTTAAGTGTTTATATCTATTCTCTATTTATTATTTTTTGAAGTGGAAATAATGAGGAGATCACATGTGCATAAATTTACTGACCTTCATATTTAATAATAATTTATTAATGATTTTGTTGAAATTTCTAATTTATCGAAGTAATGGTTTAGGGTTTATGATTTATTGGAATAGGCAATTTAGGTATCATTAGATATAGTGATACCACTAGATTTGTGGATTTTATATTGATTTATTCACTTTTTTTAATATATTTTTTTAATTTGACCAATTTAATTGTGTTAATGTACAGAAAAGTTTACAAATTTGTTTAATACACATGACTTTTGTGGTAATTTACATGGGAGGTCCTTTGTAAGTAACTTTACATGCTGTGCAAAAGTGGAGCAATTCGCTTAATTAAAGGCACAAACTTAGACCAATGATCCATCTGTCAATCGTTTTAAGATAATCATGTTCGTCTTGTTTGAATCTCACAAATTAATAAATATTTGGTATTTTATATGACTGTGAAAACTTAAACAAGAAGCAAAGAATCAAGCCAAAAATCGAACCTCACAAATTAATGTGTTGAAAAATAATAGATGAAGAATAAATAAGGAATGACAAAAAATCGAGGTAACTAAATAAAAAATCCAACTCCCCAATTTAAGGGAAATATTGAATTTGACAAGCGCATTTATCGTCATTGTATTTTTTTTTTTAAAGATATGTATATTTTTTGGTACTTCACATAGTTATATTTCCTTCTCTAAATTTATAATTGAATATATTTTTAAGACTTTATGCCGACGTGCTTTCTCTTCTGAAAAAATTGTAAATATTACTTTTAATATTTGATGTCATCGTATTTCTTTCACAAAGAATAACCAAATCACAGGGCTGCAATGTGAAGGAGAGTGAAAAAAAAAAAAGGAAATATAGATAATTCTATTATTATTTATTGCCGTGACATTTTCGTGTATTTTTTTTTTTTTTATCGGAGTGGAACGTTCCACCACCACCCCCACCATCATCACAGGCATTTCGGAGGCGAAACCATCGCAACCGAAATCCCAACATGTACGGCGGCGCCTCCTCGAAGCTCGGCCGTGGTGCTCCCAACCGCCGCTCCTTTCCGCCTCCTCCGGCGCCTCACCGCCCCTCCGCCCCCGGCGGCCGCCTCTCCCTTGGCGCATCCGCCCGAAACGCTGCCAAAGGGGCGGCGGCGGCGGCGGCGGCGGAGGAGACTTTCAGCCTCGTCTCGGGCAGCAACCCACTCGCGTTCTCTATGATCATACGCCTCGCGCCAGACCTCGTCGAAGAGATCAGGCGCTTGGAGGCACAGGGCGGCACCGCGCGCGTGAAGTTCGGCCCCAACCCTCACAATCCCATCGGAAACGTAACGCTTCTCACTCAATTTCGTTTTCAACTTTCGATTGGTTTCTGCAAAACCTTCACAAAGTGTTGGTTGTCAAATCGAATGTTAACGCGTTTGTTCATTCATTTCTTTTTGGTTTTTTGTTATGCTCATTTAAGTTTAATTGGAATAAAAAGAAAAACAAACGTTATATAGAGTAATGTGGATATATACTAGGCTAACCGGGAATTCACCATTCAAACAGAATTCGAATTTGAAATTATGCATATTGTGAAATTGTGAGATTCATTCCCCGAATTTGAATCTGTATTAACGTTACTCCATTTTGAACAGTGTTGTAATGATAGTGCTAACAGGAAGTAGGGACTATTTGTGGAATTTTGTATTAGTGTGCCTAATTTGTTAGTTTCAGTGATATGTGCTAAGTGATTGACTTGTAAACTTATCAATATTGTTTCTGTTTGGGAGTGAAATCGGGTGATATTGCTATGTGGCTCGGTTTGTGTTTACTGTCTTTTGTTTCTGTGTTTTTGCATTTTTTTTAAGCAATTGTTGATCTGTAGTTTGGAATGGCTGTTGTTTTATTTGTGCCAGATTATTGATGTTGGTGGGAAGGAGTTCAAATTTACGTGGTCGAAGGAATTGGGTGACCTTTGTGATATTTATGAAGAGCGCCGGAGTGGTGAAGATGGGAATGGTTTGCTTGTTGAATCTGGGTGTGCCTGGCGCAAGCTGAATGTGCAGCGTATCTTGGATGAGTCCACCAAGAATCATGTCAAAAGACGGTCAGAGGAAGCTGAACGCAAGATGAAGTCTCGCAAGTATGTAGCCGTAATTGGGGATATTCTTTAATTTTTACCTCACGCACTTAATATTACACACTGCACCCTTTGAAAACCTCGTCTTCTTTTTCAGTGATCTTCCGTCTAATTTGTTACTGCTTGCATTTTGTATGCAATAAGAAAATGCATATGATGCTTCTGTTAAAAAGATGTTTTAATATATTTGTTCTGCAGCATCTGGTGGAGCAATCTCTCAAAGTATTACCCTAGTATTTTCAAAATTTGAAGGTGTGCAATAAAAGTCAATTGATATATTCGTGAGCCTGTATAAATTTCAAGGATTTGACTCCTCTAAAGTGAATAAAGTAAGTAATATCAGTCATTGGTGACAAAATCAACAGTTGATGTTAGTGCACATGCATGATAAATCATGGATGTGATGGATTATCAACCATTGATTTTCTCATAAACAGTTAAATGAACTTACTTTACCCTTACTTTAAAGGATCCAAGTTCAAATTTCAAACAACCACTAGGGTAATAATGTTAAAGCTGATTTTTGAAGCCTCGATGATTAATTTTTGATAAGTTTTTCTACAGTTGTTACTATGTTTATTATAATTATTAAATAAAAGGAACACATGTATATTATTCGTATTTAGTTACTGAGATGAGTTATGGGCTTCTGTTAGTAGGTGTTTTTGAATTTGGGTTGGAGCTTTAACTCAACCCTAAAATTTAGCTTATGAGGCAAGGATTATTCAAGCCTTTATAAGCTCTATGGTGTTGTTAAATAGCCATCACAGTGGCGCCGTAGGGCTGTTGCATTGCAAATTCCTCTGATCCATGATTGTGATTCTTGTCTGCTATTGCGGCTGTCATGGTTGTTGATGTTGTGGCATGCATCCTGCATCCTCTTCTCATCTCTGACGAGTCTCCAACCAATTGAACTATTGAGTTAATATTATGGCATTTTATTTTTATTTGCATACAACTTGATTTTTTATACATATAATTAAAAATATCATATATTTGAACAACTGTGACTTTCACTATTATCCTGCGACACTATCTGCTATATATAATCTACTTTAGCCATATCTATAGTTGACAGTTCAACAGTTGTATTATAGGCAAAATAGAGGTGAGCATAGGGGGAACAGATCCTGATTCAGTTGTTATTAACTACCCTGCAGTTAACAGTTGTCTTACAGCAGTTAGTTAGGTGGAGCCTCTAAATGAATTGTTTAGTGGAAGCTCAAACCAAAGTAATAGGAAGTGTAGTAGGGGTGAGGGAGGGAGAGCAATAGGAAGAGGCAATCTAGGAGGTGGACTGATTTTTGGGAGTCTTGAATCCCTAGAGTTGAGAGAAGATACATTCTTCGTTTTCATCATATCTTTTCCTTTTGGCTCTGCTATATTTTTTATTCTTGGTTCAGACCCAAGGAAAGGAGTTAATGTTAATCCGTGTCCATTTCTCTACTCTTTTGGTACTATCCTATTAATGTGACTATTTAACATTATAATATACAGTGACAATAACATGCAGTTAAAGTTTTATTTTACTTGAAATATGAGGAAAAGTTTTCTGAACATTATTCGGTGATTCAAAATATACAAGCTCTAATGTTAATATATAGGCTAATTCTAGTCCTAATAAATGAACGAACTGGAAATATGGCAATACTATATATTCTAATAATTACAAATATTACTGGGATATGTGGAGGAAATAGAAAATATTATATCCTAAATTAGAACTATTTACATATTTACAATATTTTTTTTGTAAAAAAGTAAATGAACTGTTGATGATGTTATACTCAGCCAATTGGCTATAACAGAGGTTCTTGGTTCAGTATATCCTCTATTTCCAGTGTTAAAATCTTGATTAACTCATCTGTTTCTTTTCTTAGCTAAATAGGTTGCTTAGTTTTCATGTAACCCAACGAATTTTCTTCTTATATTACTTTCCATAAAGTGATTGCTTACGGTGTGTGTATGAATCCTCCCCCCCTTTTTTCTTGTATTGGTCAGTTGTTCATTTATTTAT
The DNA here is from genome assembly GCA_026544285.1 of Pachyrhizus erosus. Classification (NCBI taxonomy): domain Eukaryota; kingdom Viridiplantae; phylum Streptophyta; class Magnoliopsida; order Fabales; family Fabaceae; genus Pachyrhizus; species Pachyrhizus erosus. Next base: position 17,147 of record JAMLFT010002408.1, on the reverse strand, counting down.
GTTATTTACAACAGAGCCATTGTCTTAGAGCCTGGGAACCCATCTATGAAGAGCCAGATAAAGGCATTGGCAGCTGTTGAGGGTAACTTTTCTTTTATCTCATGTACTTTATGGATTAATTTTTCCTATAATATTTTAAGTGTGAAATTTCAAATTACTATTTTCTTTTGTCATTGAGATGAGCAACTTGAAATTTTTTCTTGATATTGGGCATGATTATCTGCTTATCACCACTCTCCACTCTATTTTCATCTGCCAAAGCCTTCCAGTTTTAGTGTATTTAGTTTAATAATGTTTTTATTAAACTATTTTACTGAATAGCCTTATACTTCCCTTGTGCAGCTACAACCTGGAAGAACTACAATAAAAAGAAAGAGGCTGCACTTAAGAAAAGGAAAGTAGAAACCCTTCAAGGTGATTAAATTTGCATCTTTCCAACATAGTTTCAATCAATCTTAAGATGACATCACTTAACAGTATCAAAACCCTTATGATAAATTTCTGTTAGCTCATGTAATTCATTTCATATGTAATGTCTGGATTTGTCTGGATTTTTTTTTTAATAGTTGGTGGCCACCCAAAATCTTCCCATAGATCTGGATTGACTTCAACGAATACTAGTACCAAGGGCAGACATTCCTCTCCTGTTCTGTCTCCTCCAGATCATTTTGCTGCTTCATCCTCTCCCCTGGGAGCTGTAAATATGTCTAAGAGCTTTGAGGATGCTGTGCCATCACAAATGACAGGCAAACAAGATACTAATGCTGCTTCTGAGAAAGAAATCCCTACCAGGACAACCAATGCTATGAGGAACATGCTAGGAGGCAAGGGAAGTAATGGGTCTAAACCGGTAGATTTGCAGGGCATGTTAATTTCTCTTCTAAAGGATAAACCTAATGGAATGACTTTAAAGGTGTAGTACATCTAATATATAATTCTTCTTAGGCTTATTTTGAATTTCTCTAAATTTTGATTCATCTAATTTATCTTCTTAACTGCTTTCCCCTTTGATAATAGGCTTTGGAGAAAGCTGTTGGAGACACACTTCCAAATTCCATAAAGAAAATTGAGCCAATTATAAAAAAAGTAAGTGGTGGGATTCTTTTGAGGCTATTGATTTATGATGCACCTGTTATCTAATTTTTTCTTTAATGTTGAGCTTCAGATTGCAAAGTACCAGGCTCCAGGAAGGTATATTTTGAAACCAGGAGTGGATTTGGAAAGCTTAAATAAACCTCAGACTGAAAGTGGAAGGTACCTTTTATGTTTATATAACTATACTATGGTATACCAGTACTGCAAGTATGTTCTTTTATGTGCCCCTTAATGCATTTGTGCTGTATTGTCTTCTTTGTACAGTTCTCCTGATGACAATCACAGCCAGATACCTGCTCGTGAAGAGTTTCATGATCAGACATCAGCTCCACAGGGAGGATCTGAAGAGAAAGTCCCAAATATTGATTTGGAGGAAATGGCTAAAGTAAAATCCAAAGTAGAAGAAGAACCAAACAATTTTGAAAAAATTGATGCCCAACAACATACTTCACCTGATGTCCTTGGTGACAAAAAAGGTTCTGATTATAGTGAAGGGCAGGCAGGCAGCTCCAGTGATAGTGGAAGTGACAGCGATAGTGACACTGACAGTAGTGATAGTGGAAGTGACAGTGGAAGCCACAGTAGGAGCAGAAGCAGAAGTCCTGCTGGAACAGGAAGTGGGAGTAGTAGTGACAGTGAAAGTGATGCATCTTCCAGCAGCAAGGAGGGACTGGAGGGTTCTGATGAGGATGTAGATATTATGACTAGTGATGATGAAAAAGAATCAAAACCAAAAGCAGAAGCCTCTGATCAAAGGATGCCCTTATCCACTCCATTAAAATCTCCTGATGGAAGATCAATGCAGAATGAGGTTGATGAGAAACAGGATGGTAATGAATCTGATGCAGTTGAAATTGAAAAGGACTTACCCGAGGAGCAGCAGGCTGAAATGGCTCTACCTCCGGCTACCATTTCTAATAGAGGTGGAAAATATGCAGAAGAGACTAGATCGTTTCCACTTGACCATCAACAGCTCCAGGAACGGCAAAATTATATAGGGAGTTTGTTTGATGAAAGAGAAAATGAAGTTAAAGATAGCTCTAGGCATGAACAGTATGACAATTCTGATAGGCTTTTTAAAGGTAAACACAAGAGGGGTTCTGATGTGAAGAACATTGATGAGAAATCGGAATGTGCAAAGAGGTTGAAAGCAGGAAACATGGCCCGTGAACCATTTTCTCCCGGTATAGATGTGCAGACGATTGAGAATTCTCGGAACTTATCTCCTTTTGAATTTACTGAAGAAACTGGCAAGGGACCTAATGTACAAGGGTTGAACAGATCTGATAGACAATGGAATTCAAGTGTTGGCTTACAGAAAGGACCCAATCGAGCATTTCCAGGAAAATCTAGTTCAGATTTTCCACAAATAGGTCAAAGGTCCTCAGCTCAAACCCCTTCAGAAAACCCTCCCTACCCATTGGAAAAATCAGATAAACAAGTTGAGAGTGTGAGGCACAGTAAAAAACACTCAGGAAAAGATTTCCATGCACGCGAAGCTTCTTCTGTGCAGAAAGATAAATCTCATAGAGATGCCTTGAATGAAGATATTCATGCCTTTGAGAAAAAAGTCCCCAGGAATTCCAGGGATGGTAGTAATGGAAGTAAACAGCCACTATCCATGGATGCTTATTACCAAAAACAAGGTGAAATGGTTGGTAAATTAAAGGAAGGCCGACAAAGTACACAGTCACACTTAGGAACATCACCTAAGGACAACAATAGAATTGGTCTTGATCAATCCCCGATAACTAATGGGCGAGGTTTCCCTCTTCAAAGAGAGCTTTCAGACTTGGAGTTGGGTGAACTTCGTGAGTCCACTCCAGATGAAACTCATGTTGCAAAGCAATTTGAACGAAAAGGTTCATTTAAACAGTTAGAAAACAAAACAAACACTTCAGAGGACAGGAATTTAGATATTACTAAAGTAAAACCTTCATTGAAAGCAACTTCAGATTCAGGAAAGCCATCCTCAGCCTTTGTAAATTCTGGTTTTCCCAGCAATTTGGACAACACTAATAAAAAGAACTCAGATAATCATTTTGAAGATTCAACAAAATTTCGTTCTAGAGTTATGCAGACTCATTTGCAACATTTGAAAGCAGATCATGCAGAAGTTGGATCTCAAAACAAATTGGCAGAAATGAGCAGTAAATTTAGAAATAATGAATCTGGGGTGAACCAAGATATTGACTTGGAAGGTCGCAGTGAAAGCAATAGAAGACTACCTACAAATGCATCTAAACCGCAAGACAGTAAACGGGGATTAGTTTCCTACCCTGTGAAAGAAAGTAAAAAACAAACACCTAATTCAGTGGAAGAGATGGCCGATGGAGGAAAGGATTCTGTGTTTGCAGATAGAAATCACAGCGATCAAAAGAAGAGAGAATCGTCTTCAGATGAAAATAGTTGCTCTTATTCAAAGTATGAGAAGGATGAACCTGAATTGAAGGGACCAATAAGGACTTTCTCCCAGTAAGTAGTCATTCTTCAAATTTTTTTTATAAATTGTTCCGGTGGTTGATGTTGTTATATGGTTCTCCTTTTGAGTTAATAGCTTGATGTTTTTGACATCTGATATGTTTTTTTCTTTTGCAATGCTAGATATAAAGAATATGTGCAGGAGTTTCAAGATAAATATGATAGTTACAGTTCCTTGAACAAGATTTTGAAGGGTTACAGGTAAATACCCTTACAAATCAAGGATTCATTGCTTTTCTTTTAGATGTTTAGTTTATTACTTGTCTGATATTCTGTCTAACGTTTCTTACCCACAATTTGTAGGGATGAGTTTCAGAAACTAGGCAACGATTTAGAACATGCTAAAGGCAGGGATATGGATAGATATTACGACATCGTGGAGCAGCTGAAGGAATCCTATCGACGCTGTGGACCGGTATGTTCTATTTGGCTCCTTTCCATGCATGCAGTATTTGTATAATTGTATTATAGACCCCAAGTGTTGGACAAATAATATTTTAGTACATCCTTGTTCTGCATTCAACAGTTTCTCAAAATTTTATTCATGCTCAAGCTCCTTTTATCTAATCTTGTCCATTTGCCTTTCTGTTTTGGATGATAAAATCTTTGAAAATATTTGTACTGTCTAAATCACATGTACGATAATCTTGAAGGAATTTATGTTGATTGAAAGTGATTTTGCATTAGACAATGAATCCTCTAGTTCATGTGGATGTCTTAATTTGGTTGAGCTTAAATAGCAACCTGATATAGCATTGCTAGCAATGGTAATTGATTGATAATTGTCTAGTTCAGCTTGATGCAATTTTGGTTGAGTTTATTGTTAAACAAATTAGTGAATTTTCTTTTTATTAAGAGTTTGTGTTTAAGATATTGGAGGTTTTTTAATATTTTCTCCAGGTGTTTCATGTATTACCTAATTTGTAAAGCTCTCCTCGTATGTAGTATATATCTTCTAAACATGTGGGTATGATGTGAATTGCAGAGGCACAAGAGATTGAAGAAAATATTTGTTGTTCTTCATGCGGAATTGGAGGTAATTATTTACATTTTTTCTAACCTTGATCTAGAAATTTTTTCTTAGAGTAAATACAATTTCGTCATTGAAAGTGCCAACCTATATTTGATTTGGTCCCTGCAAGTTTCCATATATACAATTTAGTCCTTAAATTTGTCAATTTCACGAGAAATTAGATCGTCCAACTTGAAATTGACTATATTTGTAGTCTAAATTTGTCACGAAGGATAAACTTGTCAACTAAATCTGTCAACTTCATGACAAATTTAGGGACTAAATTGACAGAGAAGGACAGACTTGTCAAAGTTAACAGGTTTAGGGACTAAATTGTATTCACATAAACTTAAGGATCAAATTAGCTTAGATTGCTATTATTTTTATTAAATCATCAACTTTTTGTCTTTTCTCATAATTCTTTAGTTTTATTGCTTCTTTCTTCATGCTCCTAACGTATCTTTTTTTCCATTTCTTGCAGAATCTCAAGCGAAAGATCAAAGACTTTGCAAACTCATATAATAAATTATGAAAATACAGAGTACTATATAGATAAAATTATGCCATACATGATGTGCAGTTGAGTTAGACGAATTCTTGTGTAGGTTGGATTTGCACTAGCTTTTGATACTATTTCTTGGTAGAGCCATATATTTGTGTATAAATGAAATTTTGTCAATTGCTTTTGCGTATAGGTCTGGCATATTTTTTGCTTAGCTTGGCCTTCATTTTGTTTCTATGTCTAGATAAATTGTATATTCCTTTAAACCGTTTAACAAATTCACCGAGCTTCAGTCTCAACAACAGTCCTAAAGAAATTTGAGAATGTGAATTTAAGTTCTCAAGCCAAAGAAATAAATAGAAGGGACGTAGCAAGCGTCCATTGAACTTTTACAAGATCAGATGGTGATTATGGAAAAACTGGTGCCAAATAGACGAGAAAAGGAAATGGGACTAGGGATGACACTGGTCAAATGAAAATATTATTGGATTATCTTAATTATAAAGTTATCAGATGATTGTGATTGGTATTGTTCCTTGACCAGTGATTTTCAAGAATGGTTTTGTAGCAGTAGTGTGGCAAGTCACGATGATGAATATATTGGATAATAACAGTATTGGGGATAAGTATTGAGAAAAATAAAACATTAAGATAGGATTTGTGAGTTATGACAATAAATTGGTAGGGGGATAAGTATAATACTAATGTTTTTAGCCTGAAAATGAATTTACCAAATGTGCAGGTTAGTATACAATGAAGTGGATAATAAAATACTCATATCTGTATTCATTTTCATAATTTTCTGCAGATAAATATTTGTATTTGGATTTAGATCCAATTTAACCAATAATCTTCCTATTATGAATAATTGAGACATGCTTTTGGTTGCAAAATTAGCTACCATAGGAATTCATGACCAGTGCTCGCCAATAAGTTTTCTTTTTCATTGTATAGCTTCTTTAATCTAAATAATAATATGATTTATAATTCTTACCACAATTAAACTCTTTCACATTTGGCGAGTCTGAGTATATAGATTAAATGAAGTTATAATGTTTATTTATAAATTATATTTATGGACAAATTATTAATTTCTAAATTCATTTCATAAGTTTCTTTTAATTTTTTTCAACCTATTTTTGCTTCTAATGATTGGGTTTACACTTCTTAATGAGTCTGCTACAAGTCTTCTCGTTATATGTTTAAATCATTTAAGGTGAGTTTTATTATTAGTATTATTATTGATGTTATTTTAACTTTTCTCTCCCAATACATTCATTCCTAATCTTATTTTTAGTATGTCTATTAATCTAATGAAAATTCTCATGTTTACTACAATGAATATTTTTCTCGTTAGTTTCTTATTGCCCAACATTAAATTTGATATAAAACAGCGAGTTTTATAATTATGTAATAAAATTTTCTTTTAAACTTGAGTCGTACCTTTTTTTCTTCTTCACAAATAACATTCGGAATACTCCTTTATTCCATTTATCTAAATTAAATTATATGGTTTATATGTACCAGAACTTTTCATTATTTTTGTATGATGGATACTTTAAACCTTAATTTTACCCATAAATTAGGGTGTGTTAAATATGATTTAATTTTAAATACAAACATATTTGGTCACTGTTTTTTGATTAAATTTTCAATTCGTTTATTAAATTTAAAGGGTCAAAAAGGTAAGAGTTATCAGGTTGAATCCATTTTTACAAGAAGTCATTCAATTTAATTGTATTAGTTTTTTTTTATCCAATCAACTTGTTTTTCATTCTCGATAAGTTTGATAGAAAAAATAATTCAAAGAAATTCGCATGTCTCTAGTTTAAAACTTTGAGAGCATATAATAATAATAATAATAATAAAAATTTAAATATCAATTTAATTTTAAAAAATAACACATTTTTTTCTCATTATTATTTTTTATTTTAGTAGCTGTTATCAAGTAGTAACATTAATTTATTTCATCATCAAAGAATATATCTTAATAACATTAAATTAATGAATGATTTAAAAATAAAATTTAATAAATTAAATTACAAGTATCAGATTTTTTTAATAATATAACAAGTTATTCATTGTTATATTATTATTTAAATAATATAAAAAATTATTTAATAATAAATTTTAAAAAATTATAATAAAAGACAAAAAATTAAAATTAAAAGACAAATTTTCAAAAACTAAATTCATATTTAACCTAAAAAAAAAATATTACAAGCCACATGCTTCGCATTAGCCTTGTATTATTGTGTAAGTGTCTCCTCTTTATATAGGAAAAAGATATATGTAGCAATAGTAATTTGTCCTTTGTGAGATTTCTCAAATGAGGGGGAAGTAGAGAGTGTAAGGAAATAATTTATCCAATTTGAAATTTTAGAGGTTAACAAAGTTCTAACAAATAGTTAACTAATTTACTTTTGGGTTATTTTTTTATTAAGATAAATTTTGATTTTGGTTTAAAGGATAAAAATGCTAGTTATAGGGTTTCTTCTTAATTTTTCAAATGACCCAAAAAACACCTTAAACGAATAATTATAACTTTTTTTTTTTGCTCTCTCCTTTCTTTTATACTTTATTTGCTTGGCAAAATTGGATGCTCACACATCCTATTTTTAGTTCATCATATTTCGTTATTTTTATTAATCTTAAAAATTTTAATTTGATATTTTTTAATTAAATCATGAACAAAAATCGAAAAATAGTAAGAATCGGAAATTTTCATTTTTATGCTGAATTGGGTCAAAGTAAATGCTGATAAAATATTTTTTTGATTTTTATTCTCCTTCTTCTTTTTTCAAGTTTTTTTTTTTTGCATATTTTATTTTTATTTACCCAAATAAAATTCGTATATTGAACTAGTAATGATATGATTTAAATACTTATATAATAAAAATGCTAAATAATTTACATAAAAAAACAAAAAAAATACATTTCATAAATTTAATTCTTATATAGCAATTTAATTCTATCTTACCAAATTATTTTTTTAAAAAAAATGAGTTATCAATAATAATAATAATAATAAATAATGATAAAAATAGGTCGTTCGTGAGAGCCAATATAGATCCACTTTTATATATATATATATATATATATAATAGATCCACTTTTTTTTATATATATAATAGATCCACTTCTTGAAAAATTACGTAATTTTTTTATTATTATTGCACTTAGGAATACTCAGGCATATCTTTGTCGAGTTAAAAATTAATTTTCTTATTTTAAAAATAAATTTATTTTAAATAATAAAGATTCTCGTATAATAAGTAAATTTGAAAAAACTTTAATTATAAAATTTTGAAAAAATATGAAAATTATTTCGCTAAAAAATATTTCTGAAAAAAAACATTTATATATATGAGAATTTTTTTTTTCTAAAAAAACGCATAAATATTTTTAAAAAATGTTTATGACCAACAAAATTAATTTTACCTCTCGAAAAAATCGTGAAAATTCATAATTATTATTATCAGATCAAATCACGCTCGTGGGAAGAGTGTTTGCGGTATGCATATTTGATGGATGATGATGATATACACACAATCCACATCACATCACATAACATCACCATCACATACATGATGATACGTTCATCCTCGTCACTCTTCACTCCCCACTTTCTTCGATTTCGGAAATACCTAACAAAACAAACAGTCCCAGAAACAATCATTAAACTCCCAAACTTTGTTTTGTTCCACTCACCACTCACCACTCACTCTCTAACCTCAATTTCAAATTAAAGTTTCCTCCTTTCACTGCTCCAATCTCCCCTCTTTGATCTCACTCCAACCGCGAGATGCTCAAAACTTCCGCTTTTCAAGTTTGTCACTGTCGTGCAACTTCTCGAGGTATTTGAGCTCACCGATCAAATTCAACTTCTGAGTATTGCTGCAAATTTAATTATGATTTGTGGGTCGTTAGCAGAAAAAACATTTTTTTTTCTCCATCACTTTTGGAGTTTGTGTACTCTGGCCTGTTGTATTTGTGAGGATTCTGAGGTTTATGCTGTGCCACGGGGTGTAAATTATTGTCAATTCAAATGGGTACGTAATAAATAATGGGTTGGGGGACATTTTGAGGGGTTTCTTCAATTGAATTGATGTCTGAGCAGTAGAAATGATATTCATGTTTGGGATTTTTGTTAATTGTGGTTTTGAAGAACTGAAGAGTGGCCTAGACAGTGCCACTCTTTTGATTTCTACTTGAGTGGTGGGTTTGTTTTGTGTTGTGTGTCTCTAGGCCAACTCAATTAAGCCAAGCAATTTTACGAAGCTCAATTGTTTAGGCATATGTTTATCTTGTAAAAGTGTTTTGATTGTTTGTTCCATTAACTCTAAATTAGGTAAAACGGTGATACGATGTATTTGTTTTGACAGAAAGGAAAATATTTTAAATTTGTGGAGAGGGCTGTCATGCTGAATGTTGTTGCCAACCAGTGGAGTAGGGATGAATTCTGCAATGGATGACATGAATTTGATTCAGCAAACCCAGAGACATCACTTGGTTGTGAGGGAGATTGGTGAGGAGATTGATTTAGAAATTGGAGCTGGTGAGGATGACCCGTCATTTGGTAACACTACTCTGATTGGTGCACCGATGCGGGAATCTTCCGTAGAAGAACATGGTGATAGCAAGCAGATGGGGATGGTTTCTCAGCTTCCCAATGATGCTCAAGATATGTCCAAGACCCAACAAGTGAAAAGGAAGAAAAAGGTTGTTAAAAGATGGAGAGAAGAATGGGCAGACACCTATAAATGGGCTTACGTTGATGTGAAGGATGGGACACCTAGGATTTTCTGCTCAGTCTGCAGGGAGTATGGCCGGAAGCATAGAAGAAATCCTTATGGGAATGAGGGCAGTCGCAATATGCAGATGAGTGCCCTGGAAGAACACAACAACAGTTTGCTTCACAAAGAGGCTCTTCGTCTTCAAATGGCCTCCAAAGATAAAATTGTGGTTGACAAGCCTGTTTATGTAAAAGGTTGGCCATCTCAGCATGCTATAATAACTGGCATGTACAGATAATATTTTAAGTTATTTTGAAAATTTTGATGGATGTATACTGTGTTTTCTAATAGTTGAATTGAACCATTTGTTGTGCTCTTTTCCAATTCATTTTAATTTGTAGTCATAAGTTCATAACAAATATGTTGTTAGTGTGTTGAAATTTTGCAAAAGATGCATTTGATCAATTATATAGGATAATAGACATATGCTTCACTTCTGCATTCAACATTTCAGTTTATCTTTAGGTGTATGAAGTGCAAATATTGTCTTCTTAGATAAATCTGATTGTAATTGTGAACTATACTGCTTCTTTTAGAGATTAAATTGCTGACTGATTTGGCAGCATCCTATGGCATACAATCATATGCACAGTTTCAAATGCTTGCTTTCTGCTTTTGTCCTGAATAATATAATATTAATTTTCCATTTTGTTTAATATTAGAGTATACAATTGTATCTGTATACTGTAGTTGTATATTGTTGCCAGTATATTGTTAGCTTTAAAACACAACATATGTACCTTCGTTCTGTTAGTAATTGTTAAGTTACTTAGTGGCCCAACTGTTCTATATGTAGTATTCTCTACATAGTTTCCCTATATATCCAGAGCTGCACTCAGATAACAGGGTTAATCCGTTTTGCACAAGAAACAGAATAGAACATTTTCAGACTCTTTCTCTCAACTTTCTCAGGTTTCTTTCCTTGTCTCTTATTTTCCTTCAGTTTCTTTTCAGCTATACTTCAACATTTAATGACAGTTTTAAGGTTTCAAGGTGCTTCTTAAAATGCCAGGATCTAGTTCTTAATCCCAGACCTGAATACGTAAATAACCTAGATACTTTTAGTTCTTATTTCTTTACTTATTTGATACCTAACAGTCAAGATTCAGATTATCATTACTATGGCAAATTTCAGTTCATTTCTGAAGTTCTGTTTGATATAATTTCTATTTTACAATTGACACAATCACTTTCTTGAAATGAGTATATGTTGATTATCTACACACTAAATAATATGTGGATTTATAAAATGTCATCTTCTTACTTATAAAAATGCTTCTGTTCCTGGGTATCGTCTGACAATTCTATAATTGAAGTTGCCGTGTCAAAAACAGCAGGATCAATTCTTGAAGCTACACTAAAAAGGGATCCTCATGAGGTTGAGTTCATTCAGGCAGTCCAGGAAGCAGTTCAAGCCCTTGAAAGAGTCATAGCAAAAAATTCTCGGTGTGTTTTATTCAAATGGCTATAGTTATATATTTATTTATCCACAGATGATAAAGCCAATGCTTTAGTATTCGATGCATCTGATTCTGATAAATATTCTCATGTTTCAGTTATATTAACATCATGGAGCGCTTGTTGGAACCAGAACGGATGATTGTTTTTCGAGTTTCATGGGTGGATGATAGGGGCGAGACATGCGTGAATCGGGGCTTTAGGGTACAATTTAACCAGTCAATGGGTCCATGTAGGGGTGGTATTCGTTTTCATCCATCAATGAACTTAAGTGTTGCCAAGTTCCTTGGTTTTGAACAGGTATTATGAGTAGTTTTGGTTCATATACGACATTATTTTTTACAAGTAATGACTTAACTCTTGCAGAATTTAGCTGATTTTAATGCTATCAAATTTTTTTCCATGACTTGGAAGTCTATATGCTTTTTTTTAACCCTTTAGGCTATTTGTCAACCACAAGAATGCAGAGCTTATGTAGAAGATTTTCTTCCGTTTTTTTGGGTGGGGGGATATAAGTTACACCCGTTAATCCCTTACATTTGGGCTGTATGTTGCACACTTACTTTTTACATTTCATCATGATGGTAGAACCCACCTTTTTCTTTAATTATTATTTTTTTAACATTGATATGATGTCACTGTTAGTGCTGTATGGTAGTAGTCTGTTTTTTTTTTGTTTTTAAAAAGAGAACAAACACATGAAAACAGGGGAGGATAAATAAGTAAACATGTGTGGTTGCAGTTGCAAACACACATGTCCATATATTGTTGAAGTGGGTTGACAAAAAAAATAAGATAGACAGAGAGAGAGAATAAGTACCAGAATGTTAATAAAAAGAAGTGAGAGTATTCAATGGAATAAAGAGGGGGGCAGTGTCAGTGTTGGAGTTCTTTTAAATACTCTCTTAGGGTGGCTTTTGGGATGTCGATATCTTAGACATCTAAGATTGCTTGGTACCTATTATACTAACAGAAGATGCATGTGTTTGAGAATGTATGTTTTTATACACATGGGTATGCTGTATATGTGCAATTGATAAGCAAACCTTGAAATTTCACATCTGCCTATCATAATTCGTGGTAAAAAAATTACTAAATGCCTTGTTTCTAAAATATTTTCTAAATCTTTGAAATATTTCTAACATGCCTTGATCTTGTGTGGTCTATGTACTTTGTGTAAGGAAATATAATGATTGGGACAGAAAACATGTATTCACTCAAAATACTAATCATACAATGTCTTGAGTTTGGTTAAGTAATGATGTATATAACTAAGCCTGTATTTGTTTATATTTGACAAAATATACTGAGCTTCTCATACCAGCAAAAGTATCCAGATTCTGAGCTGCATTTCTGTATTGGACCACTTTATAGTTTATATGACACATTCTTCTCTGCAGACTTTAAAGAATGCCTTGTCACCATACAAATTAGGAGGAGCAGCTGGTGGAAGTGATTTTGATCCAAAAGGAAAAAGTGATAATGAGGTGAATTTTCAATGTATTCAATTTAATCTCTACTTAAGTAGTTTTATAATTACTAAATATTACTTTGACAAGTTGGCAGATTATGCGATTTTGCCAAAGTTTCATGAGTGAAATGTATCGCTACCTGGGGCCTGACAAGGTAACTGAAAACATATTCTTTTTCTGATTCTTTTAACCTTTTCAGATTCGAGGCCTATTTCATGTATTATTCTTGTGATGGATGTCTATTAGGACCTTCCGTCAGAGGAAATGGGTGTAGGTACGCGAGAAATGGGGTATCTTTTTGGACAGTATAGACGTCTAGCTGGTCATTTTCAGGTAATTCATACATTCTCAAATCCTAACAAACTATTTGGTGGAAATATAAATATTTTACCTTTTTTCGTATATATTTTCCCCTGTATGTTTATCCCTCAGATCTGAATTGTTAGATGCACTTTATGTAAAACATCAATAGAATAAATCCCAATGACCAAGAAAAAAATGAATAGTTAGAGCAAACTCAGAGACATGCATCTTACATTTGCAAACCTAGAGTAAGCATTATTGTCTACATATTTTGTAATTTTGATTATCTTCGTAGTCATTAGCTTATTTCTTTAGAGGTACAATGTAGATTTGCTTTATGTTTTTTTCCTTATATTGTTTCCCACCCTTTAGAGGACCTGTAGAATTCCTTATGGGTTGGGTTGGGCATGCATGGAGAAGAACTATAGAAGCCTAGTTAGGAGAGTAGACATGATGGAGGATAGCCTAATCGCTAGAGGCATAGGGAGATCAAGAAAACCTTGTTGTCAAAACCATCAAGAAGGATTAATTGTAGGCATGATTTATGATGCAATACAACATTATGACATTGTTTGATCCATGTAACTGACTCCACTGTTGTTGTTAATATCACCCTATAGTGGCACAATAGTGATGTAGCGGTGTGGAGTAGCCTCCGTCTGCAATGTCAAACCAATTGCATTTTTATGTAACAGTAGTCACAGCTGTGAATTGCTGCCTTTATCCCTGAAATTTATGGTCATTGTGGCTGCTACTGTTGGCACAAGGAAAACCCCCTCACTACCCCTGTTCTTGTGGAACACTGGTCCTATTTTGGTTCTTTTAGCTTTTTTCTGGTATTTTAGTCTTTATTTGAGAGACAGGGTTTCTCTGACAAGAACCACTGTGTTTCTGTTGCAAGAAGTTGAGAACAAATATGAGACCAAACAGCATTTTGGGCAGAGAGCACCTCAGTTTGTGGAAAACATGTCATTGCTGACAACCCACAGCTCTGATGTCAGTTCTGGTGTTGTTCTTCCCTTCTGTTCGGTTTTCTCTCTCCAACATGAGCTCTCTCTGTTTTCCCTTCATTTCATTGTCCTGCTGCTTTTTTTCTTTTGTCTTCTATGTTCTAACTTGACCTCGTCATAGTTCTATTTTTTTTTTATTCCTTGACTTTTGTTCAGGACTCAGACTTTTGACTTTTAACTATAAATATCTTTAATTTTAGTTTTTTCTTTTTGACCATTTATAATATTTAAAATAGCAGTGGTCCTGCTATTCACTATCTCACTGTAGCAATTTTGAGATTGGTTGATCTGCGCTACTATCTGAGATTAACAACTATGGACCCAACCTAATAGGAAAAAAATTGGTTATTGTTTGTGGTTGTTTTTGTGCCTTTATGTGCTTGGGGATCATTGCTTTAATGTACAGAAATGAATGTTGCATATCTTGCACAGTATGCATCATGTATAGTGCTGTGTGTAACATATCTAATCAGTTTAGGAACATGAAATTTTGAGATACTGATTATGTTGGCATTTGTGGCAGAAAGGAAAACTATGTTTTTTTTGGGTATTTTTCATATGTATGCCTTACTCATGCAGGGAAGTTTTACAGGGCCAAGGATATTTTGGTCTGGTTCCAGTCTTCGACCTGAAGCTACTGGCTATGGGCTGGTAATTTCAATTTTTAATTCTTACTCTGATGTATGGTGAGATGTGAAAATATGAGTGGAGAGATTATATATGAAATGTGCTCCATAGTAGCCTTCCATTTTCTTTGGTATTTCTGTATGAGATATCTTTTTACAGCAGGTCCTATCAATTTCTTGTGCATACCCTTGTTCAATAAAAAAGAAGAGCAATCTCTAAGCATTATTGCCTACAACCTCCTATCAGCCAACTCATCATTTCAGAACAAAGAGCATGTAATATGCAAGTCCGTTGTGGCCAAAAACATCATCATAAAGTGTTCTCTGCATCTACAGTTTCAAGTTATTAAATTTTTAACAATTTTGTCTTACTTCTACAGGTTTTCTTTGCCCAGCTCATGCTTGCTGACATGAATAAAGAACTTAAAGGATTAAGGTTTCTATCTTAATTTTGACCATTTCATAAACAGTGTTGCTAATGTCCATTCATTATTGATGCTACCTTTCTGAACCCCTCATTTTTTATTATAATATCCCTATGAGGATTTGAATCTTTTCTTTTCAATTTGGTAGTTTTCTTCTTTTCTTGAATTCAAAATTCCGTTAATATTAGAAACTTGGAGACTCCCAATT
The DNA here is from genome assembly GCA_026544285.1 of Pachyrhizus erosus. Classification (NCBI taxonomy): domain Eukaryota; kingdom Viridiplantae; phylum Streptophyta; class Magnoliopsida; order Fabales; family Fabaceae; genus Pachyrhizus; species Pachyrhizus erosus. The sequence goes on along the minus strand of JAMLFT010002408.1, from coordinate 1,759 downwards.
TCAATAATTTCTTGGCTTAATTGCAAATTTTACCAGTTAGTTATCATCATTTTGCAAATTTTATCACCTAAGTTTTTTTTCACACATTTTTCTGTCATGTTTTTTTAATTTTTTTTGGTGACAAATCAGCATCAGTAAAAGGAGTGAAAATTGAAAACTTGAGTGGTAAAATTTGTGGAAAAAAAAAACTTGGGTGGTAAAATTTACGAAATAATAATAATTCGGTGGTAAATTTTGCAATTAAGCTTAATTCTTTTGTTAACTTATTGACAATTATCTAGTGTAAAATTTGTTGCTTCCTAAATTGATTTCACACATTCATGATCCTGGAATACTCTTCTAATTTTAAAATTTCCTGTAGATGTGTTGTGAGTGGTTCTGGAAAGATTGCAATGCATGTCTTAGAGAAGCTAATTGCTTATGGTGCTCTTCCCATTTCAGTATCAGGTAATTTTGGTTTTTTATGAATTAGGGTGGGCATCTGCTAAGATGCTCTGTGTATTCTTTTATTCTAGCAAGAATGAAAATTTGTGCTTTGTTATTGCATGAGAGTTTTCATCTTAATATTAATCATCATTAACAAGAGTTCTAATTAAATCTAGGATTCTTGTATGATTTTGAGTACTGTTGTGTGCCCCGGTCCTTTCAAGGAGTAGTTTTTTTTTTTTTAACAAAAGCATTTGACAGATTCTAGAGGATATTTGGTTGATGAGGATGGATTTGACTACATGAAAATATCATTTTTGAGAGACATCAAAGCTCAACAAAGAAGTTTGCGGTTTGTATCATTTCTGTTGGGTGTTTATGCTTTATGCTTGCTATTATGTATAATTTACTGTCCTTGTTCTTAAATTGACAATATGTAGAGACTATTCAAAGACCTATGCTCGGTCCAAATATTATGATGAAGCAAAACCATGGAATGAAAGGTGTGATGTTGCATTTGCTTGTGCTTCACAGAATGAAATTGATCAATCTGATGCCATGAGTTTGGTTAATTCAGGTTGTCGTATACTAGTTGAAGGTAGCTGTTCTGGTACGATGCATAATTGGTTTTTTTTTCCTCCTTGTCTTCCTCATGTATACTAATGGAAGCTACTTGTTTAATTTGATAGGTTCAAACATGCCTTGTACCCCTGAGGCAGTTCAGATTCTGAGGAAAGCTAGTGTTCTCATTGCTCCTGCAATGGCTGCTGGTGCTGGAGGGGTGAGATTTTTACTTTGTTTTTCCTATGTGTAGTGTACACATAATCTCGGCATAACCAAAACAACAGCAACATTATTGTTAGAGGTGGTGGTGGTTTACAGCCACTTTCATTTCTAATACTGCCACGATGAAAATGCAAAACGTGGCAGATTCAATTTCAACACACGTTAGACATGACATTTGGATGGACCTTTCTTTAATCTTCTGGTCTCCTTGCTTGCAGGTTGTGGCTGGAGAACTAGAACTGAATCATGAATGCAGCTTGATGCACTGGTCGCCAGAGGACTTTGAATCTAAATTGCAGGTAGTTTTGTGAAATCAATTGCTCTTACAAATCATATAGTTTGCCTCTTTAAGAATTTTAAATGGTTGCTAGGTTTATTGTTATGTACTTGTATGCCATGTTCTTATTGACCCTTCCTATTCAAATTGAATTTAACTCATTATTAAGTGTTTGAAAAGAATGATACAATTTAATTGAACGAAGTCATGTTTCTTGTGTGCAGAGAAATACATTTGTGTGTGTATTTGTGTTTCTTCTTCTTTTTTGTT